>PNEQ01055303.1:11052-22951 GCA_003012365.1 Medauroidea extradentata
GGTGTTTTATAATAATAATTATTAATACTATTATTACTAAGTGTAAGTTTTCAAATAGTCAAATATGGCATCCGCAACTTAGTTTATATGTATTTATTTCAATGTTACTGTTTTAAATTGTTATATAAAATATCTGTTGCTTAAAAGGATAATGATGGGCAGCTATGGGGATGGTGAAGGCTGAAAAAAAAAAGTTTGTTGTGTAGGCGTGTTGTTATAATAATATTAATTAACTTATGGTCAGGGAAATTTTTAATGATTGGTCAGGGAAAGTCAGGGAAATTCATTTTAATATTTCTGTGGTAACCCTGAACGAATACATTTTATTTTTTTAAAATCCACCTTAAAGAATTCATTATGCTATAGCTAAAGTTCCATATTCTGTAAATTAATTCTTTAGTAGCATATAAAATTTAATATGTTAACTAATATCATGTTAAGTAATCATATGTTTTATGTTTACTTCTCATTGACAATGTATGTATATTAAGCTATTTATTTTGTAATTATGTGGTTAAAATTTTTGTGTTATGCAATTTACTGTAATATTTTATGTTTGGACTTATCGAAAAGCCTACTACTTTCTGCCTGTTCTTCGTCTGTATTGTATCTTGCCTGTGTTCTCATCTATTTGTGTCTCTCGTTATTTGTGTTGTCGTCGTCAGTCATCCATTTGGTGCGTTTCTCCCACACCCTGTTTTGTTGGTTTTTTATTATTTTTCCATCTGTCTTTTGTTGTTTTTTGTGTTGTCCTTTTCCAGTTGACTATATTCCACTTAGGAATTAATTTTGTGTTGTTTATATCCGTTTTTGTCCTTGTGTTGTTTTCTGGTATACGACTAAATTCCTTTAATGAATTATCTGTATGTTTTATGTCTGTTGACTACTGCTTACTGGCTTTTCTTCCATTGTTTTTTTTTATTTTATTGTGGGTTTTTCTGCAATACAGCAACGTTCGCCCATAATGGCGTATGTCCAAAAAATCTTAAAATTCATTTCACTGCTTTCCATATAGCACTACGTCAAGGTTCTAGTTTTTCTACAAAGAAAGTTATGAATTTTTTTACTGGACCTTGCACAGTAAAAATCCCACTTTTTCCACAAGTTGGCAACCCTGTTGTATAAAAAGTATGATTAACAGTGGGCTGTAACTTTTTAGATTCACTTTTCTGTACATCTACTGCTAACTCAGCAAGTTTGTTTGAATTCGGAGATGGTGACGCCAAAAATAATTTTTTGTTTATGGTTTGGTATAGAATGACCTAACAGACAATTCTTAACGTGAATAGCATCAGATAAAGAGAAAATAATATGTTTTGTGATCCATAAATTATCTATGTGTATGTGAGCTATTAACACAGTTTCTTTATTTATTTACAAACGACTCCTTTATCTGGTACATCTGTGTTACGTCTCTCTCTTGTTCATGTTTCACTGGCAGAATTTGGCCAGTTAACTGCATTAATCGTTGCTAGCTGACACTATAATGAGGTAATATCAAAATGTAACGACAGTTGTTGGAGCACCATTTTCCACTGCTGTTACAAAATCATGTCCTTGGTTTGCTGCTCTCTGTACATACTGCAGCTTTCGTTTACAGAGCTGTAACGTAACTTTTAGTTTTTTGAGTAACCAGTTACAGAATACAGCTACTGGAGTCATTTGTGGTTGATAGCTAGCTATACTGTAGTCACACTTCCTCAACAAACCCTTCTATATAGCATATATGTTAAAAACCATTACTTAACACTGCACTGATTATGCATTTATGGGAGGGGGCAAAGTATTCCATGCTGATTGCTGGCTGGATGTTAGACTTTGGGCTTAATGTCAGAGGAGGTGTATCGTCAGATGCCTGTCCTTTGGTAAACCGAATATGACAGTGTGCCCAATCTCTCATTACTTTTATTGAGGGCCCAGCAGCAGCAATGACTGTGATGCAAGGATCGAGGATGGCAAGGATGTGTCTGGGTCTACTCGGTACTGACATTTGGTGATACACGCTATGGTGACTTACCTTGTATATGGTGATTACCAGTCTGATTTGGCCTCTGTATAGAAGTGATGATGCCACAGTGTCGGAGCATCAAGGTACAAGATGTCACACTGCAGCAGAGTTTGCCAGGCTTTCGGCATATCTTGTTGACATCTGATGACTCTGGGCTCTATATGTGCGAATGTAGGCGGTCAGCAACATGTACCCCATATGAGCCCATGCTTTGTTATGTTGTGATGTGACAGCATGGTAATAATGTGCAATTGAGAATAGCTAGGTCTGTGCCTGGTTGCGTTTGCTCGCCTCAGTATTGAATGTGACTGCAGTGGTGTGCAGCGTAGCAGTGGGACCTTTGTCTGCATATTATTATTCCTCTCCAGCCTTCCCCAGCCCGTTGTATGGTGCCTTACAGGCATTTTTGCACTTGTTGGTACCAGTTTGTCAGCTGGCAGCAAGAGATGCTTTGTCATTCGTTTTGCATTGCTCCTGCTTTGTCGGCAGAGCTCAGACAAGCACTGGGTGCCCAAGACCTTTAGTACTGTAGCATTGGGATGCAGGGTGGTGTCAATTCGGGTTCGCTTGTAACAGCATCGTGTTTAATCAATTCAAGTGCATGTTGATGTCACCTTAAAGACCTGTATGGGCAGTGGGGTTGGGAACTGGTTGGCATCGTACTTGTGCCAAAAAAAAAAGAAGGGAAAAATGTACCTATTGTTGGCCAAGCATGATTTACAGATGACATTAAATTAATATTGTGGTTTTGAAATTATGTTGGTTTTTATTGATCAGTCCTTTTGTGTATATTTAGCCGACTATGCAACAATTGAAAAATATACATACTGTGCAACAATTGAAAAAGTGCCAAGGATAATGTTATGAATGAGGATTTTTATAATGTATAGTTTTTTATTGTATTTTAATCAAAATTAGTTAATTTATATCTTAAAATTAAAAAATATAATATTTCTGGTGATTTTGAGCCAGGAAGGATATTTTTGTGTGACTTTTGCCCTGTAAAAGAATAAATTAAAATAACATATGTCAGTTTTGAGTTATGCTGACAAGCATTTCGTTTTCCTTTCTTGTGACACTTATACTATACAAACCACATCATCATTTATTTACGTTGAAAACTGTGTTGACGATGTTACTGATAGTGGTCGTGCAGATTGGTTACAGTGATCTAGTAGTGTGTATGTAATGGACAATTAATTTCTTATATTAATGACTGAGTTAGTGTGAATATATAAGGCAGAGAGATCCCTGAAATATGTATGCAAGGAATGATGAGACTAGGTTTGTAGATAAAATATTTCAAGACTGAAAAACTGTACAGAAGTGTTCTGGTTCAGTGCTACAACAAAGTTAGAGTTTTAAATAAGACCAAGATAATGTAGACAGAAATATGTTTCAAATTTTAAAAGAAGATTTGAATAGAAGTTAGGAAATGTTGATTTTCAGCTGAAGTAAAAAAAAAAAAACTAATTTTTTAATTAATGAAGTGATATACTTTACTTCCTCAATTATAGGTTGTAGAAAAAGTCTTATCACTGGAAAAAAGTAAAGATTTTTTTTGTTACTCAATTTAAACATTATTAAGTTTGTACAATACTTTTACATTTAAACAAAAAATTTGGTAGCAGTTTATAAATTATTGAGAAAAATTCTCATCTTTTGATGAAAAATATTTATTAAAACACTCCGGATAACTAAGACAGTTTTAAATACTGAATGGAAGAACATGTTATAGTTAAGAACTACAAAATGTTATTTAACTTACTATTAAAATATAATACGTTTGTTCATTTAAAAAATATGTACGTACATTGTGTTTTTTGTGTGTGTGTGTGTGTGTGTGTGTGTGTGTGTGTGTGTGTGTATATATATATATATATATATATATATATATATATATACACACACATCGCATATGCACATGCGCTCACACACACATGCACACACACACCACACACACATACATATGTATGCAGGGTGATTCAAAATGGAGTGAGTTAATTTTGTTTGTGTGGTAAGAGCTTATGAACAGGTAAGTCGAAAATGTGTTTGAAATTTTTTCATAAAGTTTATTATTTTCATTGGGAGTAGTACTACCCTAAAAAAGACTAACTTAGAACTTAATTTTCTTAAATATGAAATAAAATACCACTTGATATCAAACAACATCACTGTGAATTATCAAAACAATGAAAGGTCAGGGAACCATTTGATGATAAATAAGCCTAAGTGGAAAAAAATAACGTTGTAGAAATGTAACATATCTTTACACTAAGCAGCTCTGGATAGCGTAAACTATTAGATTCCAGTAAGAGAAACAAACAATTTTCTTTATCAGTTAGTTTTTAAGCTTCAAAGATGGCAGACATGGCCCATTACTTCGTGGGCATATTCATTGTTAAGTTGGTAACCCTGCTGTACTATTCAAGTTTCCTTTTAGAGGCCATCTTGTATTTCTTGTTTGTGCACATAATCTTCAAACACAAGGTGGGTAGTGTGGTTTTGCTCATTAAGTGGTATAGGTGTGACAAAATAAAAATATATGAAGGTGTTGTCATGTCCCACACAGAACTAAAAATTGTGTGAAAGTTTATCTACCAAGATAATTAACGAAGATGATAACACAGTATTCCAAGGAATTTTGGTTAAGTATCATTCCTGAACCTTACTAAATGCAAAAAGCTTGTAGATGACATAAATGTTGAGAAATTGTGGTTCCATATGGGACAGTTTCATACAAGACAATTATGAACAGAACCTTTAGATTACTTGTTAGTGTTATTTAATTTTGATAACAGTGAATAGCAGTGTTATGTTTACATGCTACAATTTACATAGTTCACAACTGCTCAGTTACATTTTGTCATGATTTATGTTTCAGGAAATGTACAACATAGCAAAGAAGAAAAGATACTTTGATAAGCTCATGTCAGATCCAGTACGACTATTGGCGTATCAAGAAAAAGAAAGTCAGCAATGCATACAAAATAAAGAAAGAGAAAAACTCAAAGGTAGGCCACCCTTGCAAGTAAAAAAAAGGAAAGAGGAAGCTTTACGAAAAAGAAAGCAAAGAAAACAGAAGAAATTGAATGTGATTCCAATAATGAGATAATAAGTGAACTTGGATCTTATAAATGGTCCCAAAGTTTAAGGAAAGCAGTAAATAGGGTAAAAAGACTACTTCTTGACAGTCCTTCGAAAAAACAGGCTGTAGTCAGAGAATTAGTGTAGGATTTTCCACAGTTGCTTAAGGATGCCAAGAAGTCCTCCAAGAAACGGAAACTAAAATTGGTGAAAGGGTCACAAAATCTGTAAAAGATAGTGTAACAAAATTCGAACAGTTTTTCAAAAGATATTTCTTGTCATGTCTATTAAAGAGGCATACCAACAGTTTATTGAAGATACTGGTTTGCATACTATCAGCAAAACTACCTTTTATGAACTTCGGCCTAAACATGTTTTGTTGGTTGCTGACACTCTACACACTGTCTGTGCATGTAATTATCATGCCAATTTCCATTTCTTGCTGGAAGCTTTGCAGAAAAGCGGAGCAACAGAAACCAACTTTTGTCCAGATGGCAAGGACTTGTTAAGTCGTGCAATTTTCAGTCTTAAAAATGGAGCATGCATGTTACGTTCCTGCTTTATCTGTACAGATGTTGACATTCAACTGCTTATAGTTGTTGAGGATTTTGATTCAGAGAAAAAAATTGGAAACAGTGGGTGAATGTTGAAAAATGTCGAAAACTATTTGAGTGCTCAGGTATAGTTCCAGAGGTAATTTCTGAAATAAAACTGCTACTTCCAACATTCAAAGCCCATTGCTTTGTAATGAACTCTCAAGCCAAATAGTTTTCAGAGCTTCAAAAACAAAGCACTCCAAAGTCTGTAGTTTTGAAAATTGATTTCGCATTACTCATTGATATACCAGGACTTAGTGCCCATTGGGCACATGAACAAGTGACATTGTTCACGGGATGTGCTTGGATTGGTGAATCCACAAATTCATACACAGTTGTGAGCGATGACCATTCACATGGAAAATTATCCATCAGAGTATCCTGTATAAAATAATTACGTATCTTCTGAACAAGTATCCAGACATTCAAAAATTATCTATATTCTCTGATGAACCATCTTCCCAGTTTAAAAATAAATATACAACATTTCTCTTATGCTCGATTCAGAAGGTTTTGGGATTACAGTTCAGTGGTTATTCTTTGCTACATTACATGGCAAGGGAGTTGGGGTGCATTAAAACAGCATATGAATTTTATGAGCTTGCCAAAAGCCAAATCAAACGGACAACACTCTTCTACATTTCTAAAGATGATGTGCTTGTTTATGAGCAATTAATGAATAGACTGTGGGAAAATGTTGCACATATTCCCAAAATACAGCAGAGCCATTACATGTTGCCGTATTATGACTGTAAAAGCGTCCTAGTCGAAAGGACAGTCAAATCCAAAATGACAATACAATTCATTGTCAAAGATGCTTCAGTGCTTTGTCATGAACATGTTAACTACCATGATGTGTACACTGACTCAGACAGTAACTCTGAATCAAGTGTGTTAATTGAACCTGAGTCTTGTAAAGGCATTCATAGAATAGAAACACCTTCAATGGAACCTGCCAATCAGAATGACAACTTAAGACAGATCACTTTGTATTTAAATTTTGAAGCTTTGAACCATGGATCATTTGTTGAATTTGAATTAGTAAATGAGATGGGACTTAAACACACGTATTATGCTATTTGTGGAGGAAAAGTTGAAAATGAAGAGTTGAAGGTACTGTTTTTGAAGCAGTCTACCAAATAAGACAAACTGTTTACACTTGATGAGAAATCCCAATCCTTTGAAAGTATCGTAAAGGTTCATCAGATTGTAAGAAACCTGGATCAGCCTGATGTTGTAAGAAAGGAGAATGATTTTATTACAAATTTGATTGACCTAAATGTACAAATAATAAACATTGGTTAAATTGTGTATAATAAGACTGTTTTGCTGCTGAGTTAAGTACATAATGTGAAATGTGCAAATAATGAACATAGTTGATTTTGTGTAATAAGACTGTTTTGCTGCTGAGTTAAGTATATAATGTGAAAAATACAAATAATAAACATTGAACATTTTGTATATAATGAGACTGTTTTACTGCTTTACTTAAATATATAATGTGTAATATACAAACAATAAATACTGTTAATTTTTTGATTAGTAAAACAGTTTTACTGCTGACTTAGGCTTGTGGTTAAGAAATGTACAATTTTATTGAAGTTAAATACTGTGAACAAATGTAAAACATCATGAATTTTGTGTTGATATCTGTGACAAGTTTATTTTGTTGTTCAATTAAGTGTAATATTGAAAGCTAGCAATTACAGTATATTTACACTTATTTTTATAATATATTACAAATAGGACACTATAAAACATATGGAATAAATATTTTGTCTAACTGAAGAAAATTTGTATCCCACAATCCTATAAAAATTCCAGCAATATTGACATTTTACACATGTTCCATACGGAACCAAGTAATTCTAGTTAAATAATTGTACCTATGCCACTTATTAAATAATTTATAACATACGTACAATATTACAATGCTCTTATGTATATCATGAAAGTTTCAGTCACTCAAAGTGCAAGAAATAACAGAATTATCTTATCAAAGTGCAACCTTGTAAAAGAACTGTCCAATAAATTTCCCATACGGAACTCCGCTTACATGAGATATTTCGTAAAAATTATTATTTTGAGCTGTCGCTTTACTATCACAGACTGGTTATTTTGGGTTTCAAAAAGGTACAGACCGAATTATGTAATGTATGTAGTAAAATACAAACATTTTATGAGCATTTATTTTAACCAATACACTGTCAGGATGTCCCATACGGAACCTGGAATGGCTGCAGGTAGTTTTTTAACATAGTTAAATAAATGAAATGTTGAAGTAAGTTTTCAAGGTAGCATTATTTACACTGTATTAGACTTTGAAAAAAAAATATTCATCTTACTTTTTCATAAGCTATTACCATGCCAAGTTAACCAGTTTTATCATAATTCACCCTGTGTGTGTTTTTTTCTTCATACAACAAAGTGTAATTATTGCAAACATGTAGAGTGCATTTATGATGATTAAAGTTACTGGTTTGCAGTTTTAGAGCAAGTGGTCAAGTGAAAATGTTGTGTTCAATACATCAATACATCTACTGGAAATGAGCATCGTGTAGTTATTGCACAGAAATGTTACATGCATATCATAAGAGTAAATTATTTGCATTCACAGTCAGTTAGGCTACTTTGTAACTAAAAGTTAGTCATGTTATTTTTTAATTTGTTTACGTAAAGAAGTAGGTTTTTGTTTAGTGGTGCTTAGTGCTCAAAATTCTCTTCTTTTACCAATCTGCAATATGTAGGCTGTCACAATAGCATACTTCTGAAATTATAGCTACTGATCAGTAATTTCAAATGACATTGCACCAATGTAGACTAATAATTTATTATTTATTTCTATGGTCCAAATATAGTTCTTACTAAATATTTTCAGAATGTGATTATGTTATTACGTATAATGATTTTACATACATAAACAGGCACAGAAATACAATTAAAAATTATCTATAATTGATGTATAGCTGCATTGTAAAAATCTTTTCATTGTTATTGAAGTGACTTAAAAAGTCATAATTTCAGTTGACTTTGGACTTTTTACTACTGAAATATTTAGTGACTTGTTACATTATATGTAGGTATGTAGTATGTATTAGGCTGTGAAAAAGCCTGCATTTATGTTCAGTTATTAATTTTAAACATTAATAATACTAATTGTCTAATGAAAATCATTAAAAATATTGAGTAAGAATCCACTAAGTTATAGACTGTGGCGAAACACTGACAATCACATCAATATCAGAGAGTTTCCATTCTGCTGTGCCAAGCTTTGTGTTGGTTGCCTGGTAGGTGCAAAACTAAATAGGCCTAATATTACCACACCACCTTAGATAATCTTTAAAATGCAAAATAAATACACATGTCTCTTTTCCAGACAGCAGACTTAGGGAAACATTTTGTAAATATGGCATTTGTGTTAAATTTTAAGTTTTAAAGTAGCTTTGAATATAGAAGAAAAACAAAAATAAAATCCTGATAGTTGTAAATACTTTTTTGTTCGTTATAGAAACTGATGATAATTCAGTTTTGGTGGAATTTTGTTGTATGTTGTATATTTCTAACCAGAACTTTGAGAACATGGCTAGTAGTAATTGATATAGATCTTATTATTATATTTTGCTTTTTGGTTGTTGTTGCATAAAGCATTGTTTTTGAAGTTAATTGGTGTTCATTTTTTGTGCATACTTCTTCCTTTCTTTGCCTGTTATTGTGTTTTATTGTATGACTTCAGCCATACTACCAGTTTTATTTTTGTCAGTTTTTATTGTGTTGTCTTTGTTGCTGTGAAGTTGACTTTGCTGCTCTTCTGTAAAAATTTTTCCCATATTTCATCTTCAGTGTAAAATACAAGGCAGAGGTTTGAGTACAAATAAGTTTCAACAAAATTATTTTATGTTTGTGAAAAAGTTTTCAATATGTTATATTTTGTTGTGTTGGTTCTACAAATCTTTAGCTTTATTTTTTGTTACATTTTACTTATTTATTTTTTGTTATTTTTTCATAGGTACATTGGTCATACCATGAGTACTGATGAAATATATATGCAGATAAATCCTGCTAATTCAGGTTTGACATCTGATGAAATTTCATGTGCAACAGTTACTTTTGACTCAACTAATTCAGGGACAAAGAGAAAAGAAATAAATCGTTTTACGTGTGAGTATAGGGATTGTAGTCGCTCATACAGCACAGTTGGCAACCTTCGAACACACATGAAAACTCATAAAGGTAATACGCATTACAATACAGATTTTTTATTTTTGTGTGTTTGGAAAATTGTTACAGTAGAAGCCTGGAATACCCCGGCTCATACTGCAGACTTGGGTTCGTAGACTGTGGGGCAGTTTAGGTTCCTCAGCCTAATAAATAACTGACTGAAAATAATGTCTTTGGATTTATGTGCAATCAGCACTGCAAAAGGGGATTGGAAGTTTAAGGAAGGGGTGGAGAGAGCAAGCATGCTGTTCTTATATTTGCATACCTAGATCTGTTTTTTGTCTGAGAAGGGATAGGAGGAAAAGAATCATCTTGCTTAACTTTATGATTAGCTGTGGTTATGATGTATTGCTAGTGATACCCACCACTATCATTCTGCATGTTATTAAAAAGTTATATTTAGCTCTTTAAAAACAATGGCACAGAAGTCATGCAAATAAACATTTTCGTCCTTTCCTTCCAAAACATTGGGGGAATCAACCTTCTTCGACCCTCCCCTCCCGGTTCTCATGACAAACACAAGCCAGGTACACTAGTTGTGAATAACATGACCCTTGGCAAAATGAGAACATCTTTTGCATTGAAAATGTGGTAAATTTTTGTTGTTGTTGCTGAATGCTGATGCTACCCTATTACGGACCTTTCTTATTTTCTGTTTCCCTCATACGGATCCTGTCAATCACAGTGTTGGAGAAGAGTATGAAGGGAAAATTCTTAATTTACTTAGAATTATGGAGGCCATAAATATCAAAATTTGTGCCGTGTTGAACAGCTGATGCTGTGCCTCATAAGGTGGGCATACTTTGAGCAACTCTGCTCTGTTGCTTCCAGATTACCGAAGGGAAGCTATAATGCATGTCTAATTGATGCCTCCCAACCGCCACAATATACCAGGCTTGTACTGTACTTTTATGTATGAAATGATTTGCATGCTTATACTGTATGTTATATTGTAAGTTCCCAGTTATCAAATCATTGTGATCACATTTTAGAAGTTTAAAAATTATTGCGTATAATAGAAAATTTCTTATCATTTACTGTTAGATACGAAGAAAGAAGTTCTCTTAAATACGGGCACAGTAATCTTATTCTAACTACTGAATGTACATTTTTAGAATTGTTGCTTACGGGAAAATTGCAGTATGTAAATGAAGTTTACTGTGCAGAATATGCAAATGTTAACGAGTGTTAACTGTGTGATGCATTAGCGCTTGTATATCAGCAATGTCATATCTGTGTAGCAACCACACACACTTCTGACAGCACACATCATTTCAGAAAAGCAAATGCAATAGTCATTAATTTTACTTATCAGAAATATGTGTATATTATTTACTACACTTTAATTTAGCTGTATATAAATTACTCACCTGGGTAACATCAGTACGAGAACAGTTACATTGCTACTGACCAAGAATTGCCTGGTTTTGAATATTATATTTGTGCATGCAGTAGTAAACAGTTGTTCATACTATTTAATTTTCTTATTTAAGTTTTGCGTTGAATTTTTACACAACACAAATTGTAGACAATATCGCTAAAGTTTGTAGTTTAGTTCTATAAAATCAAATTTGTTACCTAACATGCAGTTTAACGAGAACAATTAAAAATAATTTCACACTTGTAATTAATTTTCATTTTATTTAAATGTGTTCGTAAAAAGAGGAAAACAAAATGAATTGTCAACTATTCTCCGTTCACTCTTAACTGAGTTTTAGAGTGCACAATATAGATGCTAAACAGATATGTTAATTGGCTGAATATGGCCACATACTGTTAGGAAATATATCTTCAAGACTAGTAGAGAAGGAGGTTGGCCCGAGCGAGCCGGTTTAAGTAACGGTACTTCAAGGGTGGCTTGCTGACGTCACCGCGGCGCAGCGACCGTCCAGCCGAGCCCGGATCTTAAGGGAAAAACCTACACCTTACACTCGTTTTCACGTCGATACGGCTAGTGTTTTGTAACATATATCTAATACATTCTCTCATC
>PNEQ01055304.1:0-22850 GCA_003012365.1 Medauroidea extradentata
ATTTGTGTTTTGCTTGTATCCGAGGGCAAATATTTTAATTAGTGAGAATACTATGGTCAGTTTATAAAAGAAACCATTAAACGTGGTAAACTTTCTTGGAAGTAAAATAAATAAACAATAAAAGCAGACATGCAAGTTGGCTTTGTTTACAACAGGTCCCGTGTAACGTTTGGAGTAGGCTAGCGTAGCGTCAGATGCATGAGGCCAGCCGGCAGAGTAGAGAGTATGGCGGAGTGGCGAGCGTGGTGTGAGAGAAAAACAAGCTTACAGTGTTGCCAGAATGAGTGTTGCTCACAATATGTACTTTTGAAAGGACATTTGCTTCTTTTTTTGGAAGGGTTATTTACGAATTTTTTTTGGTGCCGAATGTTTACATCATAATAAACACTCAAGCAGCTGTTAAAAGCACAGTTCCGTCGTCTAGCACACACACTTTAGCGTGTGGTTTGGTGTAGCCGCGGCATAAAATATATATACCCTCCCCCCCACCGCCGGCAACGTGTGCATTACGCTAAGTAAAGAACATGATAGAATACCAATTAAAATTTACTTGCAAAACATTACATGTACGGAATACCTACCAATGAAATTCACTTGCAAAGAAATACTTCACATACATATTAAAAATATTGTATATCTTAGGTTCAGAAAATACGTTTATGTACTATCATACCTGCCAACTTTTACGGATTGTCCGTAAAATGTACGGAAAGTACATACGTTTTACGGTTTTACGGAGGTCAACATAATTTTACGGATGTTGGGACGTTCGACATTTATGTGTGTACATTAATGCCATTATTTACAAATGAATAGCAGACAAATTTGTTTTGTGCAAGCGTACCAACATGAAACGTAATTTACGGTGTTGTTTCGCTTTGCTATTATGCATAAACACTCGTAAAATTTGTTTTTAATGTGCGTTCAGCAGTTTGTCACAGTGAATACTATAGGAACCAATAACAAAATTCGGTATGTGTTTTGTTCCCGGTTTCCTATTGGCGTATTTTATAGCTAACAGCCAATCCGTGAATTTCTTGTATTGGGCTGTTACAAGATGGCGATGTGCGTGTTGTTCGGCATTTTTTAACGACTAGTGTGTTGTTTCTTGTCCAATTCCGCGCTTTTCTGTGTGTTTGGAAGCTGTATTTTTTACTTTGAAACTAAAAATATATTTCGCTGTTGTAATGAATATGACGTAAAACTACAGTGTGATGTGACGAAATTTTGAAGTTAGAAAATGCATCGCGCGCATTTTTATACCGTCGCGAACTTGAAAGAAAAATTATTTGCTCTTATTGTGAAGCATACGTACAATAATTATATTTTATATGATAACTAACTGTTCATAATCACTACTAGCGTAATTTTTGTTCGGCATTTATTAGTAATTGGTATGAAGCACCTAACTGTAACTACTATTTGAGGTTACAGGCCTACGTGGAAATCGCAGAATAAACATGAATTTTCGTAAGTAACTTTGAAGGCGCTGTAGCTAGAGCTAAATATTGCCTTACAGTATTTTATAACTCAAAACACAATCCAGTTTGGTACTGGGCTATATCATGACATATAAAATAGACAAAACTAGTTGAGATTTATATCAAACTTTGTTAAAAAATTTATATTTGTAACCGTCCTTACAGGTTGTTTAAAGATGCAAGTGTACATTTTGAATTATAAAAAAATGATAGATTTTCAAAGAATTAAATGAACAGGAAATTGTTCGAAGTATAACTTGGCAAATAATTGTCTTTGCATATTTAGGTCTTGATAAGGTCTACTTTAAAAACAAACAAACTTTTAAAATATTATGTACAGTTTGTAAGACATAGGGACTGATATAATTTGGCACAAAAATTGCCACGTGCAGTTTACGCAAAAATGTGACATTCTGCAAAAGTTTTACTGATGGTCATTTTGAAAAGTTGGCAGGTATGCACTATGCACTCCCGCTGCTTGCCTCCCTGTCACTTTCCTCGTTCTTTGCCACTTCTGTCGTCGTCGTTGTCTCCTGGTTCATCCGGGTCATCTGCCTCATCTCGTGTATTCCATAATGCGTAGTCTTCCGAGCCATCCATCTCCGACGAGATATCCGTGACCTTGAAGCTTTTCTTCTCTAAATCGTCGGAGATGGCACGCCATGCTGAAAGGATCCACCGACACACTTCTGTCAGTGAAGCTTTCTTCGGACGGCCGGATTTCGTTGTTTCCTGATTTGACCGAATCCACTCATTGTACAGACGCCGCATGCGCACTTTGAATGGGGTGGTTTATGCATACGTCGAGCGGCTGTAGCGTGCTCGTCATACCGCCTGGTATGACAGCCAAATCCGTCTTCCCCTCCTCGAGCCGCTTCTTTACGCCCTCCGTAAGATGGCTTCGGTAGTTGTCTAGAACGAGCAGTGATTTCATTCGTAGAGGTCCCCCTGGCCGTCGACACCACACGCACGAGAGCCAGTCCTTCACTAGGTCTTCCGACATCTACCCTTTTTCCTGGACGCGCACAATTATTCCGGGTGGGAACTTCTCCTTTGGCAAGGTCTTGCGCTTGAAAACTACATAGGGCGGTAGTTTTCTGCCATCCGCCGTCACGCATAACATCACAGTGCATCTCTGTTTGTCCGCTCCCGTACCAAGAATTTTAACTGAGCGCGAACCGGAAGGTGTGACTGTCGTGGACTCCGGCATATCGAAATATACTTCACTAACTGACTCACGAACAGTTTTCTGACTTTTTGGTGCAGGTGCTGCAAAATTACAACTGCGCTTCTGAGAATCCTGAGATGTACAACTAGACCTACTATCAGAATTCACTGCTTTAGAACTTTTGGGTATTCTGTAAGTGTCCAGCTTTCCTGATAATTGCTTCTGTTTTTACTTAACCTTTGAATGGAAAAAACTCACAAGTGCATCCCACTGTTCCAATATTCTTGATAGGCATTTCCCCAATTATAGCCAACGTGTTGACACATGTTTAAGAATTTTTTTCACATCAGTGTCGTGAAGTTTCTGAAAAATTTTCAACTTATCTTTTCTCTTGGCACTCTTCTCCAAATAAAAAGAATATATCAATCAATATTTCATCAATATTGCATGGAAGGGTTGCAGAAGCTTTTTCTGCAGCCAAATTTATGAGATGGCAAGGGTAACCGATTACAAACATATTGGGCATCTCCAGGGTGGCCACTGAGTCGGGAATCCGGGAAAAAACAGTGATTTTCATTTTTTCGTCGGGATTTCGGGAATTAACCGGGAATTTCATTATCAAGCCGGGAATAAATACTAAAAACAGCGTTGCTCGTTTATTAGATGCTTTTTCAAACTTATATTGGCTTTCACTTTGCGTTGCCGTTTTGTTCATTCCTACGATTTAATTTTTTTTGTTTGCGCGCCATCTTTTGTTTGCAACGTTTGGAAACTCGGAACATGCGTAGTCACTAGTCAGCCATTTTGAATATTGAGTCGTCTCGTGAGTCGAGTTTGTGATGTGTTCGTGATGAGTTGTTGTATCAGAAGTGAAGTTCTTTACATTTTCTAAACGTGTGATAATATCATTATGTCTCTCTCGAAAGCTAGGTCGACGTCTTATAATGCACGATACGAGTTGGAGTATACATGGGTTCGCGAAAACCCGAAGTGCCGTTTTTCCGCGAAATGTGCATGGTGCATCACAATTATAAACATACGGACAATGTGAAAAACGGCTCTAAAAAGTCATGAAAAATCGGCCAAACACGTTTCCACCACAGCACTGCGCAAGAAATCGGTGCATATAAGTGCTTTTTTCGATTCCCCTGGGGCCTCAAAAGAAAAACCGAACTTAGATGCTGCAAAAGAAGGTAGGTTAAAGTGTGCATCTGTGACTTGTTTTTTTTTTTTTTTAACTTGCATGGGCGGTATTTGTTTACAATTGGTGCCCAATCCTATATCATTAATATTTATGTTTCGAAATTGATGCCCCTAATTTTGTACAGAACAGTATCTGCTGGAAATACGCTGGGCATTATGCTGGATTCACAATAACGCGGCGGACGCGGCGAATAATTTTCAGCCAACCAGAAGCTAGATTTGTGTGACGTCAGCGCGATAAATTTGCTAGCGCTGCAGGATTTTCTCATTAGAATACATTTCTATTCGCGTCGCGGGCGCAACGAATTTCTGACATTACATCGCACAGTTTGCGCAGAATCCGCCGTGCTATTGTAAATCCACCATTAGGCTACGGTCACGGTCGTAGAAGAACAGGTCTAGACACTCGTCTATCTACCAATGTATTTTACTTAACCCCCTTGTTGTTTGGCTGTAGTTTGTCAAGTTACCAAGAATGTTGTACTTTTTGGCGCTGTTATCCGGGCGGTCGAACTCTAACCCGCCCAATTTTTTCCATTGTTAACATTGTAAAGTAAATAAAGATTTCTGGAGCCATAATTTAAAATTGTGAGTCAAGGAATTATTTCATAAATTGATAAAAAATATGTTTTGATAAATTGTTTATCTTAGTGGGAAGGAAGTGGGGGCGGAGCTTGAGTCCGACCGCCCGGATTACAGCGCCAATAAAACACAATATTCTTGGTAACTTAGTGAACTGCAGCCAAACAACAAGGGTGTCAAGTTTCCAGGCGAGTGTCCAGACCTGTTCTACGGCCGTGGCTACGGTATACCTAGCATTTATGCAGTGTCCGAACTCGCCAGAAGTATGTACTTGTATGCATTTTCCTCCGGAAGTGACATTACAGGGGCTGTCAGAATTGGAAATGAAGTATGAAATTATGCAAGGGATATTTTATAACTTACGCTAAGAGAAATTAAATAGTTTTAGCACACCACCTTAATCCCTCAAT
Source organism: Medauroidea extradentata (assembly GCA_003012365.1). Taxonomy (NCBI): domain Eukaryota; kingdom Metazoa; phylum Arthropoda; class Insecta; order Phasmatodea; family Phasmatidae; genus Medauroidea; species Medauroidea extradentata. Next base: position 4,845 of record PNEQ01055304.1, read on the forward strand.
CAATTAATAATTTAGTCTGGTTTTGGTTGTTTTAAAAGTTGTTAAAACACTATATTTTAAAACGTTTGACAATTTAGTAAGGTAAGGTTACCTACCTACAGTAAACATTTCTGTTTGACAGACATGCTTAAATGCAGTATTAAAATTACCTTAAATAAATAAAGACAGTAACTATTTATCATAAAAACATTTTAAATTTGAATTTATTGTGCGTCACTGTTTTGTAGTATCCTATATTCCTTGCCTAATGAAAACTGTTTCCTGATTCGAAATTTTTGGACTACATTAAATGTGTCGATGTATTTTCAGCAGCTAATTTCCTAAACAATGATATGACAACGATTTTGAAACAAAGCATTAATATTTTAGTGACCACTTTCGTAAACAATAACTTAGGCCTACTTAGCACAACATGCTTACTTAATTTTCTAAAGCTATTTTGCTGTCTAATGCTCAGTATCTAAAAAGTGTGTACATTTTTAAGCAATAGTTCTTGGTTTTTTTTTTTTTTTTTTTTTTTCAGTTCAGAATCCTGAAGAACCTGGTCCTAGTACTGTGTCTCAATCTAACACCATGGCAAAATTGTGTTTTGAAGCCACAACAAAAGCTGAAATATTATGGTGTTTTAATAGTGTGGTTAAACACATTTCTTTTCGTAGTACTGCAGATAGTGTAGAATGTTTCAAAGAAATGTTCCCGGACAGCAACGTTGCATTTAAAATTCAATTGCAGAGAAGAAAAGTTGCGTACACCATTGTTCATGGTTTGGCGCCATATTTTCAGCAAGAACTTGTTAGATGTTTGAAGGATGCTCATTATTTAGTTGTAGGATTTGATGAAAGCTTAAATAAAGTGTCCGAGAGGCAACAAATGGATGTCCGTGTTCGATTTTGGGATGAATCAACATCTCAGGTTTCAACTAGATATTTTTCATCTGTTTTTTTAGGAAAGTGTTGTGCAAGTGATTTACTTGAAGGCCTGAAATCTGTTTTGTTAGTAGACTTACTGAGAAAAGGTGATACAATTATCAATGGATGGGCCTAATGTAAACATAAAACTTTGGAAAGATTTCTGTGCGGAAATGGCTGAAAGTACAGAATCACCTGTTCTCTTAAACATAGGTAGTTGTGGATTACATGCAGTTCATGGAGCTTTTAAAACTGGGGTTCAGAAGACTGGCTGGAATATTGTAGTGTTTCTTCGTGCAGCATATTATTTATTCAAAGACTCTCCAGCCAGAAGAGTAACATACACACAGTGCACTGGATCAACACTATTTCCTTTAAAGTTTTGCTCAATCAGATGGGTTGAAAACTCTTCGGTTGCTGTGCGAGCACAGACTACATTAAAACATCTAACAAAATTTGTTGACACTGTAGAAAAAGGGAAGTCTTCTCAAGTTTTGGTTTCTAACAGCTTCAAAGTTACTTCAAAGTCAGTGAAAGACAATTTTCTTGCTGCTAAGCTAGCATTTTTTTGCAGCACTTGCCGATATGGTTCAACCATTTCTGAAACAGTTTGACTGATGAAACTATGTCACCTTTCTTGCCTGGAGAGCTTGCCTCACTTCTACGTTGTCTTTTCAAACGTGTTGTAAAGGCAGAAGTGATTGAAGCTGCTACATCACTCAAGAACATTGACCTTGGTAACAGCAGCAATCTCATTAATGTGAAGAAAATTGACTTGGGATTTTCAACTAGGAACGCTTTGAAAAAATGTGAAGGTGCAACTGGACTAGGACTCGCTACAGTTTCGCAAGGACTGCCAGGCAAGTTTAATTGGTTTGTTGCAGATGTTAATGGAACTGTCACCTCTCCAGTACAAGCTTACCCGAGCAATTTTTTTCCTGGATCCAAGGTTAACTGCACAAAATGCTTCAGTTACAGAAGGGAGACTGGTGTCATTCCTTGAAATAATGGTGGCTAATAATTGGTTCTCAGGTACTGTAGCTGACAAAATAAAGCAGGAATACAAGAAATTATGTTCATTGCCTCTGATAGTATCAGCAGTGAAGTCATATGACAGGAGTACTACCAGATTGGATCATTTCTGGGCAACAACTCTTCAGTCTGCTGGACAGCCATTTGCCAATCTAATGTCACTAGTGAAGATGATTTTAATCATTTCTCATGGAAATGCGTTTTTGGAAAGAGGTTTCTCAATAAATTCTGAATGCATTTTAGAAAACCAAGCTGAAAATAGTCTTGTAGCACTTAGGCAAGTGTATGATGCAGTAACCCTGGCTGGAGGGGTTACTTCAGTGAAAGTTACTAAGGCTTTAATACATTCAGCTAGAAATGCACATACTCGGTACATTGAACACATGGAAAAGCAAAAGGTTGAGGAAAGAAGGCAACAAAATATCCTTTCAAACAAGAAACGTGCTGCTGAAGAGAGGAAGGTTTTGGAAGCAAAGAAAGCCAAATTGCTGAATGAAACCATGAAGGAAGTAGCACTGATTGAGGATCAGTTAAAATCACTGAATGCTTAGTTTCAGTTTGAATAGTCTGTGTGATTTTATTATATTCTTGATCTTTCTTTTCTTTTGGCGATAATGTGTACTGTTATGTGAGTAATTGCATGTGCAGTTGAGTGAACATGAAGAGCACATAATTTTTAGATGAGTTTTTTCATCGTGTTATTATATTGACTTTCTGAGACACAATACAGTGACTTATTTTTTACATGCTAACGTACTTTGGAAGTGTATGGTAAAAATTATATTAGTGGCAGCTGGACTCTCTTGGACAGAATGTGAACCTTGCACAAATGGGGTCAGACGTTACATTAATTGTGAATATTACATAATGGTGAGTAAAGTATTGTTTTCTTCTACATTAATTTTTCCATTGTTTAATTTTTTTTTCATTGAAGTGTTTTATGTTTCTGCTTTGTGAGTTGATATAAAATGTTTGCAACATAATTTAAACACAGAAAATCTCTATCAGGTGTTTTCACTACCAATGATATTATAAGTAATTTTCAGTAGAAGACAGGCATTATCTCCTGAAACCAATGTTGCCTACCCCTATATCTTGTATCCTTTCGCACGTAATTACAGTTAACAGTGTTAGAACTATTAATTTGCTAATTATGGATCAATTTAATCTGGAGTTCTGTTCTAATGAGATACAAGGGTCGAAAGTATCAACAGTAAATGAGTTTCAGTACGTTTGTTACAATTCAAATCCAAAAATATGAAAACCTGGAAAAAATTTAAGAAACCTTGGAAAAACCTGGAATAAACTGGAAAAAACCTGGAATCTTAACATGCTGATGGAGTGGCCACCCTGATCTCTTTCCTAAAGTGTGTACTTACACCATTCTTTACACCCACCATAATTGGAGCAGTGTCAGTACTAAATGCTATACAGTTTTGGGGAGCAATGTTCCGCGATTTTAACGAATCCAATACAATCTTTGAAATATTTGAACCTGTGGAATCACCCTCCAATATAGGAACACACAGCACAGAACTCTCAATCATTTGTGTCTCATTATTGTAGTAAGTAGCAACCACAGGATACAGTTTTGCATCGCTATCATTGCTTCCATCAGTGGCCAATGAAAATACTGTACCTTGCTGCAGTGTCAACACAAGTTTTTCTTCTTCTGACTTTACAATTTCCGTCACAATAGCAGACGTTTTCGTGCGAACACAGCCATATTTTTTCGCAATGTCACTATCTGGAAACATCTTTTTAAAGAGTACACTAGCATGATCAGCACAACTAAAAGGTAAATTGTGCTCTAAAATAAAACATGTAAATAAACACTCGGCTTGGTTAAACTATCTTCTTTACGATTCGTGTCGCGATAAACATCCAACTTCTTATTTGATGCTATGGATTTGGCGTTGTCTGCATGTTTCATAGTTTTTATATGCTTTACAATATCACCCTTTCCGGCATGCGCAACGGAAAAATTACAGTGACATAATGTGCAAAATGCAGAATGTTGACCTTTTATAGATGGTAAATTGCCTGGAAACTCATCACTGAATGTCTTCTTGTACGCGGCAAGATACTTCACTTTACTGAGCGCCATTGATGTTGTAGCACACTTTACGAGTGAATAAACATAACACGTATGAAATACTTACATCAAAAAACCAGTTTCATAAAATACAAATAGCCGAACACATTCACGACTAATGTTGTGCTTGTGCTGTGATAAAAACACGTAAATACTGGTACCGCCATGTTAGACTACGTCACTATAAGAACTTTTAGGATTGGCTAACAAGCACCAATTACAAGTGCGTACGATAAAACAACTCCAGAATTATTGCACCACTGACGTTAGTTCTTATATTGTACATAAAAATTACCTCGAATAAATGAACTAAAATATCATATAGGCCTACACAAATTATGGTACAACCTGCAATACCTATACGTTGTGCGGGATAGTCCCATACTATGGTACGAACGACGGAATACCTATTGACGTACGAAATTAACGACAAAACACAAACTATGTCTTAAAAAACAAAAAAGCGGGAGATTAGAAATGGTAATCGGGAGAGCGGGAAATCGCATCGAAAATCGGTAGTCTCCCGCCTAAAGCGAAAGGGTTGGCAGGTATGCTTTCAAACTGTCACTGCCACATTTTCCAACAGATTTTCACAATTTTTGTTTTATTTTAAGTTAGTAGTGGGTCGATTCCGATTCCATAATTGATAGATTCTGGAATCAAAATCGAACCGAATCCATGGTTTTGGAATCAATATGACAGTTTCTTAAAAATAAACATCTCTGTGAGCATATTTTAGTTTCACATGTATCACTGATCGGCGAGAGTGATTTTGTGTACAAACTGCAAATCATTTGAGGTTTTTGATATTATTGTCGCAGATATAGCGCACGGAAATGCAATTCTAATTCCATTGGTAAACGTCAACTATAAATTAAAAACTTGTTTGTCAGTGATCGTCGTCACATTTGTTTAGACAATTACGTTTCATTACATTCATTATCAAAATAAATACTATACACCATGCTGGACAGCTACTAATGCCTATATCCCCAAAAATAAAAACTACAAATCATCGCATAATTGTCGCATCGCAACGTTTTGTTTACGTTTCTGGACCGGAGATGTTAACTACGTTCAAGTCCGAAGTACGACACTACTAGAACAAAATGGTTGCTGTAAGAATGGATACCAAAATATTCCACTGGAATGAAAATGGAACATCATAGCGCTACTAGTTTCATAATACGCCATCTTTAGTGTTTGTCTCGTGTATGGACATTCCCAACTGAACGTAGCATATCTAGGACGTCTCAAAATATTAATGAAGTTTGTAAACACTTCAACATCGATGTTGGAATCGGAATCGGTGTATTTTAGGAATCGACCTAACACTATTTTAAGTGTTATGACTTGCCATGTAATAACTACAACACATATTTTAGCGCAGTGTGTTAGATAATTTGTTTTTAAGTCATTGTCAATGTAATTCGTAAAACATTTTTTGTCATATAATTCCAATATTTTTTTGTGGGTTCTTGAGAGTGTATTTGTAAAGTTTCTACCTTCATTAAAATCAGGGTTCTTAATATTTGGGGTTTAGTTATATTTTTGTTCAGAAATATAAGAATCTTCACTCTCTCACGGTCCAGCAGACTGACAAATAAACCCAGCTGTGCTGGAAAGTCTTCCACTGCACACTGCCTCTTTTGGGACATATAAGTACATATTTCATTGCAAACTTTTGTATAGCTGCAAACTGCTGGTTTTTCCGAAAGTCCGAAAGAATCAGCGTCGTCATTGAAATATTTGTCAAATTCAGTTTATATTGACTCAGCAACTTTGATTGCAGTTTTTTTTTGTGGAAACAAAGAAGAGTATAGATACCAAATGGCTCCACTTCCCCCTGCTACTATCATCTCTTTTGGCCTGTAGTCTGAAGTTTGTCCTTGCCCCAAGAAGTCAAATAAAATACTACTTTTTATTGTTATTTAATAAAACGAGAAATAATATTTAAAGAAACTGTCTTATAGGGAAAAAAATATTAAGTGAAATGATGTTACAGAATTAGTCTTTTATTGGTGGAAACTTCAACTGCTTCACGCAGTAACTTTTCGTAGTGAAATTTGCTTTGTCCTTGTTTTTGAAAGCTGCTGCTATAAAGCGCGGATCCATTCAGGTGGCAGCTGTCAGCACTTTTATCATTTTACATGTCAGCAAATCTTACTTTAATTTAAGGTTGTGCAAATAGTGATTTTAGTGTTTTGAATAGTTTTTGAATGAATATTAATTTTTTCTAATAATTTTCAAATCTTTTTTTAACAGTAATTCTTTGCATACATTTGCCAGTGCATAATCTTGCATTTATAAGGAGATATAGAATTCCACTTTGCTTTATTAATAAAAGCATAAAAATTTAAAAGTTTTTACTTGATAAACATGATCAATCATAAAACATACAGTAAAACCTCTTTATAACGACCCCTCGAGATTAGGGTCGTTATAGAGAAGTGGTCGTTATAAGATTTCGGACGCATTTGGAACCTCTATATGTCAAATTAGGCTGTTTTCACATTGTCTATGTTCAATCATCTTATGCAATAATAAATCTTACATTTCAAATTATCTATAAACAAAATGTATGACCAGGCGTATTTTAGAGAAAAGGCGCCATGGGGCGTTTCTTTTATGCAGTGAACGCTTAGAAAGTCACGCACCGTGAGGTTACATGCCGTGTCGCCGCTTGCTTGTTATCGGCCAGCCGCTCGGCCGGCTGGGAGGATGGACCATGATGTGGCGGGTGGGAGGTGAGTGCCGGAGATGGCTGCGCGTGCATGCACCGATCAATACCACAGCCACAGCAGCTGTCTTCAGCGCGTCAGCCTGCTCTGCCTCGAGACCCACTGGAAGATAATCGCTGGCGTGCACTGTGACGTAACGGTATCGTTCAGTTAAAATATTAAAGTTACATGCCAATGTGTAAAACATTTTTTCCAAGACAAAGAAAATGTAGCGACATGGCCCCCACTCTACTCTCCTATTAATTAGTTAACAGCATAGTCGTAGCGGTTGTACAAGCAAATGTTTAAATTTATTAAAGAGTACACAAGGAAAAAAATGTCATGAAAAATCTACAAGTACACTATTAAAAACCTTACCAGATATAATATCCAACAAACATGATAAATTAGGCAGGTCATTTGTTTACTATTATCACTGTGTTGACAGGACACTAAACAAACGCACAATAAAAGTCTGACACAATAAAGGGCCGTACAACTGTTTCCTATTTTTTAAAAAAGTCCTTGATAGAGGTCTGCTTCATTTTGATAGCAGTCTTTTCAACGAACTTCTTTATTGCGCAAAAAGTTTGACATCATCTCATCACTTGCACCATGTCGCCACAGCATTGATGCATAGACGTCCCCAGCTTTGAGGATTTCTCTCGTCATGGGGACATCGGCAATTTCACTTTCTCCCTCGACGTCTTCATCATTATGGAAATATTGAAAGTCCGCTGAAGTTTTAAAAAATATACGGATCGTCAACAATCGTTTAGAGAATCAAGTCTAATAATCGTAACCAAATCGAAAGCCAAAAGAACTGCGTGGGTCGTCGATAATCGTTCACAAACTCAAACCAAATAAATAACCAATTTGAAATTGTGAAAATCAAAGCGTAATAAGTCGTAAATCGTATAAAACCAAGATAAATCCAAAAGTCTCGCAATAAAGTCGTTATAATAGAGCAAACAGAGAGCGTGTAGCGTATCTAACAGCAAGCGAGAGAACACTGGCACGTGAACAAAGGTGGAGAATGCCGAGCGCTCCAGGTATTCGTGTGAGGGGAAAGGAAGGTACAGTTATGGCAGACTTGCTGCATGGAGTGGAGTACAGTTCTCGCCACTAGGAACGCAACACGGTGCACAAAAATCTTTTTTTTTTGCTGATTTCCTTAAAATTTGGAATAAAAAAATTTAAAAATCACAGTTTCTCAAAAACGGGTTGTTATAGACAAGTGGTCGTTATAAAATGGCTGGTTATAAAGAGGTTTTACTGTACTATTTTTTGTTACTTTGTACCTGTTCTTTCATATACAGTAGAATCTTCTTAATCCATGACACTCTGATTCAGTAATCAGGTAATTCTGGACGATTTTGTAAGTGTCAAAAATACGCGTTTGAAGAACAAAATTACAGCGCTTATAATTAGTGGTGCACGGGCTGGCAAAAAAGCTGTGCAAGTCGGCTGTCCTTTATTTTGTACACTTGTACCGCGTGGCTTGCAGAAAAGGAGTGGTGTGGGTTGAATTAATGATGATACACCCTTCACCCTAGTAGAGATTACTGAAAATGGTGTAGCAAAGGACAAATGCACATATTACACATTTAACCTTCAGTGGACACACGCCCCAAAATACTTACATTAACCGTGGGGACACATGCCCCAGAATACACACATTAAGTGTCAGGACACACACCCCAAAATACACACATAATCCATGGGGACACGCCTCATGATACACACATAATCCATGGGGACACGCCTCATGATACACACATAATCCATGGGGACACGCCTCATGATACACACATAATCCATGGGGACACGTCTCACGATACACACATAATCCATGGGAACACGTCTCATGATACACACATAATCCATGGGGACACGTCTCATGATACACACATAATCCATGGGGACACGCCCCATGATACACATAATCCATGGGGACACACCCCATGATACACATAATCCATGGGGACACACCTCATGATACATAATCCATGGTGACACACCCCATGATACACATACAAACTATAGGATAACCTATAGTCCCATACCTCATTAGTATGCTCACAATACTATCACCCTTCGTACAGTCTAATAAAGCAGGCACATTAAAGTGCTTGAAAAATGTTTAATCACATAATATTAATTATCTGCAATAATTTACGTTCTGTGACAAATTAAGTAATGAGAAAACCAGTGAGGATAGATTAGTCTGGTTTTCACCTTTGTAGGAATACGTTACCATATTTCATTCGTCACAGTTGTTGTTAATGATTCAACCATTTGGTTTACATCAAATGCTGTAAATATTTCTATAGTCATAATTTTGTAATGTTGAGTACAAGTAGGGGTAATTACCTCCTTTGTAGTCTCTAAATTGGGTACATTATGTACAACTGTGATGGTAAGTGCTGGATGCGCCATATCTTCACTAACAATATTGGTAATGTTCGTGTTTGAAAATGTAACATCTAAAAGTTTGCTGTAATAGTGTGCTCTAACCCAAGTGACTTAATGAATTCCAGGAGAAACTGCATTTTTAATTGATTGTAATACTCTAGAGCCTTGATTTTGCGTACACTAATTTAACGGAAACATAGTTTTAACAAAAGAATTTATAGTGACCTTCAAATAATTACAAGAAATGTATGAAATAAATAAGTGACTTTGATAAAATTGAATATAAACTGTAAAGTCTATTAAAAATACAACTACTGGCCGCAGTATACACTTATTTCTCCGTAGATATGCTTAAACCATCTGCCGAATAACATAAAAAAAAAATAAAATGAGTTGAAAACTTTGGTTGCGGGATTGACTTTGAGATAAACATGAGCGGGTATGGCTGAGCTGGTGTTGCTGTGTATTGTTGCGTAACAAGTGCGCGACTAGATCCTTATCCTAGCGGCTGGGTATGTATTAAGATTTTAAAAATTTATGTAGAATTATTATATTTTAATTGTCACAAAAAATAATGCATTTTTACACAAGTTTGGCAAGGCTGTAACTTCCGAACCAGTTGAATCTCAAAGTCTAAATTTGTACAGGAGGTATGTACCATGGAGTACTTAATTGTGTGTAAATTTCAGATTTTTAGATAACTGCCCACCAGAGATATGAAGTCGCAAATTAAGCAAAAATAAAAAAAAAAACTCATTTTTACAAGACTGTAAAAAAAAAAGTAACAAAGTGTCTCTCTCCAAATAATTTGTGTTTACACTACTATTACATAAGTACTTCCACAAATATTTTGAAGCCCAGCACATACTGCCTTCATTCTTAAAAAAACTATGAAAGTGCAAGTTTTTGCAATTCTGAGGCAGAAGTTCAACATTTAAAGTTGGTAAGACTGAGTGATTTGAAAAATATGATTTGTGATCAGAGCTGTAGCTTTAAATGTGCTTAACACCTCAGATTTGGTTTCATCATGATATGACCTACCAGAGTTAAGATATAGCAATGTAGCCGAACCCTTGTAAATGTAAAAATTGTCGTGCCCCATGACAACAAAATGGCTGCCATAATCATACTAGTGAGGGTAAAAATTTCATTGTACCAGTTTTCAACTGTCGATACATAATGTTAACAAGGCACAAATTATGAATTTTTTTTTTTTTTAAATAGTCGAGCAACCAGTGCTGGACCACTTGATATGGACAGACCCTAGAACAAATGTGCTGAGATCCAGAAAGTGAGTGTTGTATGTCAAATAACTGTGAAATATGTTATTACGACATAAAAGTTCTTTTAAAAACTGACTATGATCTATCTCAGGAAGTGAAATGGAAGGAATGGAAAAAGTGTGATGGTTGGTTAAAAGTGAAGGAGAACACCGGATCCCATGAAGACCTCATAAGAAAAATTAATTTGGTTCTTCAGAGCTTCAAAAGTCACACGTTTGTGAAGAAGAAACAAGGAGAATTTTTTGAAGAAAGAAAAAAGAACTTGGAGAAGAATGAAGCAGTAATTCAGGTAGATTATGCTGAGAATTATAGTTTAGTATCTCAGGACGAAGTACAAAGTGCTCACTGGCAAAATTCACAAGTAACAATTTTCACCTGCTGTTTGTGGTTGCAAAATACAACTGAATCCTATGTTGCAATAAGTGATGACTTAAGTCAAATTAAAACAGTCAGCATGGACATTTTTGAAAAGTGTTTTGGCAGATTTCACACAAAGCCATCCAAAACTGAAACTCGATAATTTACACATATTCTCAGATAATTGTGCATCACAATTTAAAAGCAATCTTACTGTTTTTAACATTTGCTTTCTAGCGGACGACTTTGATGTACAAACAGTTCATTGGGATACTTTCGCTGCAGGGCATGGTAAGGGCGCTGTTGATGCGATTGGTGGTCAAATTAAAAGAACAGTTTGGGCCGTTGTTAAAGCCAGAACCACTCAAGTAGAGTCAGCCAGAGACTTTTATTTGTGTGCTACATCTTTAGTTAAAAAAACACAAGTGTTGTATGTACCAGAAAGCAATGTAAAAGAGACAAGTTTGTTTTTTAAAAAAAAGATGGGAATCTGTGAAGGAAGTCCCAGGTATTAGGAATTACCATCATTTTAAAAGATTTGATAATGAGCACATTTTGGCAAGCTTCACACACAGTTCAGAAAAAAGAAAAGTGAAAGTTAAACAAAGCAGACAGCAAGAAGTTCTGTTGCGGTTCGAAGATGTTTATTCTGATAGTGAAGCCAAAAGTGACACTGAAGAACAAGATGGTGATAGAAATGACATTTCAAAAGATTGGAAACTTAAAAAACTTGTAGAGCCACAGTGGATCATTCCTGGAACTTTCATTATTACCACCATTCACGGTGAGGGCCCTAAACATTCACTTCCACACAAATATGTTGCTGTCTGTCAAACAGGCCTTCATAAGGAGTCATCAGCTGTGTATCATTTGGGTGAAGTTGGAGTGATGTTTCTTAAAAGTTATGGGAAAACTGGAACAATGTTTGTAATAGATGAAAATGATCAAGCTCACATTAATTTGGTTCAAATAAGTTCAGTGTTGCCTACGCCAAATGTTAAATCAATTTGAACGAGACTGATTTATGGGTTCCAAAATCAAATTGAATTGTTATTTTTCTTATTTTAATTACTTGAAGTTACGGTATAGTAAAAAATAATAAGTCATGTTTACAAAAACCAAAAATATGTTGATGTAGGGTCACTTGTAACATCCGTAACAGCAGAAAACTTTTATATAACATTTACTGTTACAAAATTTTTATTTGTTATATTTTCAGCAGCTGTTTAAAACCTCTAGAAATCATTAAGAGCAGTATGAATACATTTCACAGTTAGGGTGACCTGAATTTTTCTACTACCCTCAATCCTCTCGTCTGATAGTTCCCAAATTTTGTAACATCTGTAACAGCACTGTTTCTTAAAAAATTCTCACACCTCTTATAATACAAAACTACATATTTCACCCAAAACTGGTTATTGTTTTATAATCTAGTATTTCTTACTAGAATTAATGAGTCATGTATACCTTTAAAAAATTTAAGGTAAAAACAAACCAAAATGTAACATCCGTAACATACGGAATGGCTGTTACGTATGCGAACATATATACATTTGAGCATGTTATGGGGTTAAGAAATTATTGAGAATAACATGCTATCACATTTTGGCCCTTTTCTCCCTCTTGGTCCTCAAATTTCCTATTCTGTTTAAATTAAATTCTTACATAAACAAGAAACAATACAAAGATAAGCTTGGTAAGAAAAAATAATTTCAATATTAATATATATTGTGTCCCAGTACCTAATTAAAAAATAACAACTATAGGCCATTCGGAATAAAGTGAGCACTAAAGATTTAACCTTTCAAAAAAATCACTAGCCGTTACTGCATATACATCACCAATAACAAGAGTTACTTTACTGCTTGTATGGTTGGTAGCGATTTATTGTACGTAGTTCCGTGTATTTTCCTATTTGAATACAACATTAGTGAAAGAACATATGATGAACTCGACCTGTCTGTATTTAATACACTTCGAAATATTTACTTATGATCTTATTGACATTCTTACATATATTATAATTAGACTCGATTGGCGCGAGAATTATGTGATGCTATCGTCGACCTCGCTTGCTCCGTGCTTCAGACAGTTCAAAACTCCACCAACAGGTGGCATCAGAGTTAGGTTCTCGCCGTCAAGTTGCATATTTGGTTGCATCATTTGCGTGCGTTTGCCCGTTTTGTGTATATACACATTCAAAAGTATTGGAAATTACTTTGGGTATCATTGCCGAAATGATGTGAAACCATCGGTAATCTGTATATTATGTTTTACGTTTGCCAGCTTAAAAACAACGTACTTTTTATTTCACATGTTAAGAAAATACGTTATTTATTGTTTCTGAAGTGCATCGTTGTTGTTCGTGGCAGTAGAACTGAACGAAACTTGAATAATTGAATAGTGTGTGTCATGTCTGTTGTAGTGGTGGTTTTGCGTTACAAATTAAAATAAAATATGCCCTCATTTACGAGATTCGTAACTGCAATAGTGCGTGTTGTTTAGATTAGTCGATGGACAGAAACTAGACATTAACTCGCAGGTATTTATAACTAAGATTACTTTTTTTTATATCTTACATTCAGCCCCCGTGCTTTTAATGAGTAGATATTGTAGCTAAAATTTATCGGAGCTGTTTAATGTAGTTGTAAACATTGCACGACCCTGTGTAAATAAAAGCACGTGGCATTATTTGTGTTAACATTGGCGGAAAGATATAAACTGGCAGGAAATAGAAATAAATCAGGGCTTTTTTGAGTGTTCACTTTATTCCGAATCACCTATAACACGTTAATTTATGCATCTTTAAATGTCACAATTTATTTTTCTAATTGAATTTTTTTTTATAAACAAGGAAGTCTTTGAATATAATGAGGTCCAACATTATACTTAACAACTGAACTAGATGTATGCCATAATCATGGTTTTCCCCAAATATTTTAAAATCGTAGCCTGTTTGAGTAACCTTTCCAATTAGCCAACTATTCCACTCGTCCGTCAGTAACGAGGGTTTTTTTTTCCCCCTTTGGAAATTGTGGGTTTAGGGCATACAGGCGTTAAATACTCTTACATACTCTTACATACTGAGCCACACTTTGCCGCCCATATCCCTGCAAACCCTCAGTCAACCCTAAGGCAACAACCCAAATGACTGAGGCCTCATAGAGACAGGGGCAGACCAGGCTCAGAAGTGTGTCGTTGAGTTTCCTGCATGAACACTCTTGGTAAAATAATTGAAAAACAGTGCCGAACCCACAGTTGTCAACAGTCGCTTACAAAATCTACTTCAATTAATTTTACTTACTTCATTTCTAAATTATGTTATTGGCTAGGAAAATATGAGTGAAACACAAATGTCCAACAAATATGTTTACTTGCAACAATAATAATTTTTTTCCTTTTTTTTTTTTTTTTTTTTTATCACATATCAATGGTTGAACTTGAGTATTTAGTTTTAAAACATCCACTTATATTAACATTTAGAATATCAAGGTGGTTTCACAATAATAAATTACATGGTTACATTTTACATTTTAAGTTGAACAAAACTCGGGGCCCCGGAGCTTATAATTAATATTTCTTTTTATAACCTTTTATTTTATGCTTTAACATGACCAAGGTAAAAGAAATTTTTTTTAATAAAACACATCCACCTCAAAAGTCTTTTCAATCAGTAAATTTCCTTCCTTTTTTTTTTTATAAGAATGTTAGGTTGGTAATTTAGTTTCTCGAAATTCACCAAAAACACCCGTTGAGCATTTAAATAATAATTTTCGCTTTCAGATCAAGTAAAGAACATGCATCCCACTTGTTTGGCGCAGGTGCAGGGCATCACATGCCGGGGCTATAGGCTCACAGGCCTCTCCACAGCCATGAACGAAAACCAGGTAGGCTATATCACCCACGCACTGGAACCGCTACAGTAATTAAACAAATAACTACATTGTGTGAGCCCAAATAACACAAATACTCACACTCGAGCAGTAAAATTAAGAATAAAGAACTTACCCAAAGTGGTAAGATACAAAGGATGTCACCTCATAACGAGGATTTCACTAGAGAGTTAAAATTCACAAGTAATCACGCCATTGTGCAAGTAGAAGAAGGAAGAAGGCGGAAATCGTCACAGAAATCCAAGGATCGCGCCTAGAGTAGTATTTGGTGAATTTGATACAACGAACACATGTTACTCGTTTGTGCACCAATATGTACTTCTTTTTTTTTTACATATTAAAATATTAACAATATTGCTGAGAAAGGTTTATAAGTTCACAAATAATAAACTCAATATTTATAGAACGTATTCATAACCAAATTTAGTTTCCAACTCTGAATATTTGGTAAAAGTATTACATAAATATTTTATATTTTAATAATGCTTAGAGCACTACCAGACATTTTGTTAACTACTAACATTCAAATTCACAAACATTGAACAACCTTAATAATAAAAATATCATATACGTTATTTGATTAATAATAAGCTATTACAAAATTAAAAAAAAAAAACAGGATTTTTGTAAATATACTTTGCTTAACAGTGACACCATTAATGTTCCAAAAAAAAATTACGACTGTGATGGGTTTTGCAAGATAGTTAGAGAAGAAAATTGTGCCATAAACAAATGACACAGACTCCCCCTCCCAAGACACACCAAGTCTCACAAGGGGTGACTACAAATACACACAAAACTAACATCAAAGTCAAATGCTATTTAACAACTAGGGTCAGGAGGAGTAGGCAAAGTAAAAAGATCACTACTTTCAGGAACAGCAGTGGTTGGTGGATTAGAATGCTTAAAAAAGGGGCCAAACTTAGCACAAAAGTAGATTGTTAAACCAATTCCTAAAACAATCACTAAACATGAAATCGAAACGGCACTAATGCTAAAATGTTCGTAGGATTTGTGGTTTTGAGAAGAACAAAGGAGGCGAACAACAACATGGATATCAGTACCGTGAGGTTGGGAAGGTAATAAGTTATCCAAAAAAGTGACTTCAAGAGAGCCATTAACTGCAAATATCCAAACCGAATTTGTTTTTTGTAAAAAAGGTAGGTTCAAGCTCACAAAAGATTTACGCAAATATCAGTATATGGTCTCCCTAAGAAAATATTGAATTCACTGTTATTTACATGGGCATCAAAATATGGAAAGTCAGCAGGGCATAAAGTAACTCCAATTGTTTGACATTTCGAGAGTAAATGAGAGATTACTGGAGCAAATAGTTTTCGATAATGACTAATGACTAGTGTGTTAGCTAGGTTAAACAACAAAAATTTGTTAAATTTGGGTATCAAAAATGGAAACGGATACACATCATAGCGTTGAAAAAGACTGTCCTTGTTAGCAAGTGGGATATTTACAATAACACTAAGGGAAGAATTGTACACCACAGCTTGCACATGGCTTAAGCCATAGAATACAAACAGATTATCAAAGGTTACTGGCATAAGCATATAGAAAGGAAAAGAGATAAGATGCTGAATTTTGTTTAAGATCATAAGAAAGGTTTCTGGAGACAATAATGTTGATACTAGGGATGGGAAAATCGATTCCCCATTCTATCGATACCTACCGATTCCACACAAATAATCGATAATCGAGAATCGGTAATAAATATCGATTCCCGCATGTAGCAAAAAAATTCGTTTAACAACATTGCAAATACTCAATACTGTAACTGAAAATTATTTAACTGCCCGTTGAGTTGGGTTACTACCAGAAGTACCACACAAATATATAACCCTCATATTTTCCAAAAAACAATCTAAAACTTAGGTTGCCGGGACTTACGCAAACGAAGGTTGTGTTAACAAAAATATAATTCACATCTCTATTTCCATTGTCAAAACATAAAACAATGGATTTTATTACATACTGTAACACAAAAAAAAAAAAAAAAAAAAAACTTCTGTATAAACACATGCCCTGCCACGAAACGGATACTTGTTTATTGGCGCACTTTGGAGCTTTTATTTTTGCATCACGGTAAAATATTTGGCAGCCGCTCGCTAACTTGTTTCTGGACATTGCGCAGTGATAAAGAAAATGGAAACGGTGTTTACATCTTCACTGCTTGCCATTGGTTTTATACAGATATTGTTTTAGGTTACCGACACTTAGAAACATTGTGGTCACGGTGCAATACTTAATAATGGCATAAAATATTTCACCATTTTTAATATCCCGTCGACGGAAAATAAATACGGCTACATACGTTTACCGGCGCCATAATACAAAGAAATTTTTATAGGGTGGTTGGTAGCAATTGTTCGAACAATTGTTTTGGTAGGTAGTAGTACGACTAACGTGAATTTTAGGTTACGTAGGTGCGTGAAAAAAGCTGTTGAACTCAACATATTTCACCGGACAAAACAAACGAATTTTGTTTCAGAAAGTAAACCGTCCACTTTAAATTTTGAAGAAATTAGTTTACGTTTTATTTTAATTTCAATAAACGAGATTTAAATTTGTGAGAGTCGCGAGTCGCCATACGAACATGTCGAGCGAAGTGTGGAAGCACTTTGTGATTGGTTCTTCAAATTCCGATTATGCGATTTGTCAAGTATGTGACGTTAAAATTTCTCGTGGGGGCAAATCTAAAACTACTTCCAACATGAAAAAACACTTGGAGAAACACAAGATGGGTTTACAAAACGGAAAAAAACGGAAAGTTGAGTCGGCCGAAAACGATCCACACATACTTACGACTAAAACAAACTCCTGCGTCAGTTCGTGCAACGAAACTTCGTCTTCAGTTACGGCTGAAACAGTCTCCTGTGTCAGTTTCTGCCAAGAAACTTTGCCTCCAGATTCATCTGAGCCCAGCACAAGTACGAACTCTGAATTTATGAGCCTTTTCAGAGAACCAACAACAAAACCACCTGTAACCCCCAAGCCAATTAAAACTCAAGTTCAGCCTACACTGAAAAATATGATTGCCAAAACTTCCCCATTTAGGCCTGGTGATCCACGTGCTAAAACTATCACTCAGCGCATTGGACGAATGATCTGTTTGGACAATCAACCATTTAGTTTGGTTGAGGATCGAGGTTTTAATGACCTTGTAAAATTCTTGGAGCCTAAGTATGTGATGCCATGTCGTAAACATTTCAGTAATAAAGTGGTGCCAGACTTGTACAAAGATTGTAAGGAACATGTGAAACAGAAATTGGAAGAGGCAGAATACATAAG
>PNEQ01055305.1:0-22852 GCA_003012365.1 Medauroidea extradentata
AAAAAAAAAAAACATATTTGTATCAATGAAAATTCTTGTTTACAAATGGTAATATTTAGATAAGACTTTTGTTGTTAGCATGTCAATCACATAGTATTTAATTTATTTTGAGGTTCTACGTGTCCTTGGATAGCTTCACATACTCACTAGAGGTACACTTGGGAAAAGGGTAATGGAATCAACCAGGGCCTGTATTGAGGAATCATCACCTGGAGTGAATTACAATATCCCTGGAAAACTGAACACAGTAACCTTCAGGATGTGATGTGAAAATCCAATAACTGCTCCAACTAACTTTTTACTGCACCACCAATACAGTAGGGTCAGCTTGGGTGATTATTGTGAATGTGTTTCATTTTTGTTGAGTAACTTACTATGGAACTACAGGTAATGGGTTATACATATAAAAGGTTTGTCAGATAGTGTAAGCTGTTTTCATCTCCGTGTTAAGGGCGCGGTCTACCACAATTTTCATCATCATTATTTTATTTTTTATTTGTACCAGATATTTTTTTTTTCTTATTTTAGACACAAAAATCACAGTGGATAAAGACATTGCAGGCTACAATGACATGCTCATATAAAATTAAAGAATAAAAAATTATTTGTATTTTAAAAAAAAAAATATTAAATTTTTGTTTTTAGTTTCAGAATTTTTTAAATTCAAAATAGTTTTTATTCTTCAATTTTATAAGCGTAACATTGTAGCCTGCAATGTCTATCCACTGAGATTTTTTTGTTTGTTATAACAGTTGGTTTTAGTGTAGTCGTTAAAACGGAAACATGCAAAATATGACTTTAACAAGCCATTACACGAAAACTATGAGAGAAAAATATTTCATTAGAGCCAAATTCAGCCATATTTTATGTCTAAAATAAGAAAAAAATATCTGGTACAAATAAAAATTTTTAAAATGGCGATAAAAATTGCGGTAGACAGTGCCGTGAAGGCGTGGTGCATAAATCGTTGCACTAAATAAAAATGTCAAGTTTCTCAAAACAATTATGCAATTATCAGAACAGAACATTCTTAGACAACAAATGTTGCTAACTTTATGAACAAAAACACTTTCCCAAGAGAGACATATGATGGGGAAAATGTCTGTCGTTGCAATTTTGTACATCTGATAGCAGCGGGAGAGATTGTGCTTAGTGAATGTGTCAATCTAGAAAAATTTTTGCTTACAAAGATTGCAAAAAATTTTTCTCTAGGATTGTTCTATTCAAGTTTTTTCTACATTGGCTTCCAAAATCTTAGAAACTATAACCGATGTTGACGTTATATATAAATGTATAATAATAACAAGGTCACGGTTGCTCACAACTGACCCCATATTAGCCTGCTTTATTTTATTAACACTGTGTTGATTCTTTTACTCTCAATAATTATTAGATTTGTTACATTACAACCAGTCTGCTATTGTTTATGTACAGTTACTAACACACCCACTGTTTCCTGTGTAGCAGTACAGGTGATGTTCAAGCCACCTGCATACAATGTACCACTGACTTGAAGTGGGTTCAGTGATGGCAAAATCTGATAACCACATGTGAAGTGTTAGGAGGCATACATAAATAAGTCCAGCTAACAATAGGATAAAAATATGTACATCAATGGAACTGAGTCTTTCAGTACAATTCATTTACTCTACCTAGGTTATGTCTTGCATACCCTTTCAAAATAACCTGTTAACTTATTGCCTCGTAAGGAAAATACTTTTAAGAAACTATAGGCCTATGTAAATGATATTTTTTAATACATGATACATATTTACACTTTTTTGTGATCACTGAACACACCGCATCCTCTCCCCTCACCATTACATATAGCAAAGCAATACTACAATCAATTACAGCAGCTTAACTTAACAATTCGTTCCAAGATCCACTGCTGTTATGAGTGTACGGCAGGCTTAGTCCTACTTGAATTTTTAAAAATTCAATGGTTCATTCATAAAGTGCACTGGAGCTCATTGTGGTTGCTGATCAGCCAGCAGCGTTGAACCTCCACTGCAGCAATGTGCGCATGCCCCTCAAGGTGCTCAATGTTTGGTAGAGTAGAGTACTGAAGGAAGTTAACCCTTAAGTAATGGAAAAGGCATATAACACCATGGTTAGACCAATATTAAAATATGCAGCAGCGGTCTGGGAACCCTATGTAGAGCAGAAGATACAGGAGCTATAAGGGTTGCAAAGGTGGGCAGCGCAGTAGGTGAAAGGCAGGTGGAGAAGAGTGGGGCAGGATGGAAGGGATGAAAGATACTTCGGGCCTTCATTGATTATGGAGATGGGTTGGAATTCCCTAAAGGAAAGAAGAAAGATGGAGAGACTGGTCAGAACATATAGGGTGGTGAATGGAGGGGGATGGGGTGAGTTAGCCTAAATACAAATTTATTTAAAGGCATGTACAGAGCTACGTAAAAAACATTGGTTGGATTCAGAGAACTTGGTGAAGGACAAAGCAGGGAGGGCGGTCTGTATTAATGAGAACAGTTAGGTAGTGGATTGTGTTGCAGGAAGAGTTGGTTACAGGTAGGTATGTGTGGAAGTTCACGAAGCACTTGTTGAGGGAAAACGATTGAGAGGTTAAGTAGTTGTCTGCAGGCGTCAGCCCAATTGCAAGGTTATTATTATTACTAAGAATAGTTTACACAGTCATGATAATGCTGTTTTACAGAGGGTGTAAATTTTATTTGGTATGAACTTTTACATATAACTTACTGTACGCAGGGGTGACTTTCTGACATCTGTATATTGAAATGTGACGACTGGCTCAAGTTTGTTCTGTGGGTAATTAGTTGGATGGAAAGAATTCAATTCCTCAAACAAACAAAAAATGTTGAACTGTAGCGATATGAAAACAACTGCAAAGTCTTTTCTCCGAGGGCCTAACAAAGCCTAAGTTACTGTACTGATGTGCAATTTTCTAAAATATAACCTAGCTCGTATACCGCGCTGATTTTAATTATAATGGTTTATTTGGGACGCGTAATTTAAAAGCTCAATGAAACACATTTATTTTATGCAGCAGCGATTTGAAAAAAAAGAAAAGACACAGGAGTAGTCAAGCAAGCCTGTTTGACACAGAATATGTTTCCACTCACAATTTGAACAACAAACCCATCGCTTAAAACACAGACACTTATTAATTGTAAGCAGCTCGCGTTTTGTCATTAATTAACATCTTGAATATGCAACACCGATAATTACGTCAAAAAAACGACTCGTCACTCGACAGATACTGTTCCCTGTACGATATTTTATTAAGACGAATATACACATGAGCTGTATGGCTTTTCCATCTAAAATAATAATGATTTAAGTTACGGTGAATTTTTCGCAAATCCAACATAAATTAATTTCACTATCGTCGTTTCGGACAATGAAATGTTCTAACCTCACTAATCCGCCATGATTTTTAACACATTTGTAAACAAGTTACGGCAAGCCAGTAAGTTAACACCACCCTAGACCCCATCTGTTAACTTACGGTCGCTCACTTTCAAGTTAAGGTAAGCAAAATGCTTACTGAATCGCTCCGGGAAAATTTACGGCAAATGTTAAAGTGACTGGCCGTAACTCTCAAGTTACGGTTACCTTAAAAGTTAGTGAATAGACCCCCAGCCGTCTGCAAGGCGCGACGGTGCTGCCCCTAGCGTCGCTTTGCATGCTCGTGACTCGCGAGCCGCTCTGATGTGTGAGTCGTTCATTTTGAACGAGTCGTTCGCGAACGACCCATCACTAATCCCGTAAGTGAATTAATTTTGTATGCTCAACCTAATCCGAAATAATATACCAATTACAGTATTTATATTAGAGTAAAATTTAGTGCAATTAGTTTTTAGAGCTAGCTCTTAAAGCAGGCAATTTTCCCACTTAGTTGTCGGTCTGGAAAGTAGAACTTGTAGCCGAGGATCTGGTAGACTAGTAGAAAAGCTAACTGAAGTCCGGCGTTGCCTTCCCTAATAGGGTCACGACCCTCGTGCCCATGCTACAGATTATATTCAGCACACACGACTCACACTCGCGGAAGATTAACTAAAGAAATTTACGCAATAGCGCGGTTCCAGTCCCTCTTCATGGTCTTGACTATCTTGCCTCGCATCTTCGCCACATGGCGACATGGATTGAGCCTCGAAACTCGTTAAATTATGACGAATTTAAGCCCCTCAAGCCAGACTCGCAACTATGAGTCGACTCGCCTAGAATTTTCGAAACAAGATGGGTACAATTGCATTTTCTTCCAGCAACTATCTTTTTCCGGAAGACAAATATTTAGTTATTGTTCAAAAATCACAAATAGCGTAGCAAAATTTTGAATTTTGGTGCATTCCCAGCGGTGTGATTGCCATAGCTACATTAGGTTTGTTTTACTCGGTCACTATACTCTATCCATTCCAAGACTGCAGCTTGTGTCACACCGCCTGTTCTCGTGCTTGAACGACATTGGCTGTGCAACAAACCGTCGCACCACCTCCGCATGTCTCGCGAGCTATCGACTGGCGAAAAATAGAGAAACGGAATCGCGCCTCGCTGTGGAGGAAATGGAATCACGATGGACGTGGCGTCGTCGCGTAGGTCGTAGTTAATCCATTCCATGCACATATAGTATTTCATGCGCACAGAGTGATATTATATTACAGAGGATTAAAAAACGCAATTGAACGATTCAATTACCTATCCTCCTGAACTAAAACACAACAATTTAGCGTAGGACCTATTTCCTGTCGCAACGACACTGTTAACTAACCAGCCAACCAATGGTCGAGAGCTCACCTGTGACAATGTTTATTTCTGCTGCAACCTTGGAATGGATACAGTATAGGAACATTTTCCAACAATAAACTACATGTCTAAAATCAATAGTTTGCTGGTACACGATGAGCAGCTAAACTTTATATTTGCCTAGTTTTTTAGACGTATTCCATACATACAATTTTACAACAATCAGTAAAAACACAGTTATACTTTATTTTTGGATTTGGTTTGCAGTTTTATATAGTATGTATTTATGTATGAATATATATACATATATATATATATATATATTTATTTATTTATGCTTACATGCATTTTAAATAAAGTCTTCCATTTGCTCTCAAATCTTTCAGTAAACTTGTTGGTTATAGTCTACTTCATAAAAACGCAATACAATAATGAGTAAGATTTTGGTCAGTGCTGGTGAGGGGTGACATGAGGTGCATATGGAGAGAGAGAGAGAGAGAGAGAGAGATTTTGGTCAGAGGTCTTTAGCACTGGTGAATGTTGATGTGATGCGAGTATGGAGAAGCGCCGGAATGAAAGGACGGGGGAAATAGTAGATCCCCGAGAAAACCCGCGGAACAGTGGCATCGTCCGGCACGATTTCCACATGCAAAAATGCGGGGACCGACTCCGACGTGAATCGAGCCCGGATCGCCTTGGTTGGAGGCGAATTGTCCGACCATTTGGCTACCGTGGCCCACAACACAATAATGATTTCTGAGTAACACTGGCACTAGACTATAATACATTTAATAAGTTTGGCCCTAGCTGTTTATGTGAGACTGCACATATAATGTACTAAGAGATAATTCTCTGACCATTGGCACCTTCAGTTCTGTATGGTCAGCATTATCAGGGAACACATAAATCCATCTGAAAGGTTTACCTGTCATAGTATTTAATATATTTGCCACAGCATTAACTGTGTACACACAAATTTACAATATGGTTTGGTGTAGTATTATCAAAGTTAGGATTTTCTGTTCATATATTCAGAAGTGTAAACAGTATTCTTTAAAACGCCGAAAGAAGATGTAATACAATATTATCCTTGTGTAAAGTATGCATAAATGGTAATGCATATGAAATAATGCTCTACTGGTTAATTTTATCAGACAGCACCAATATAGATGAATTAGTTCATCCCTCAATACAACAGTTTCTAAAATACCCTAATGTACGTAGCTGTTCAAGGCAAAAAGAGCACTTTTGAAGCCTTGTTTATTTATTTATGTTTAGGCAATTTGCATATTTTTGCAACTTGTTAATCAAAATTTAGCAGTGTCAGTAATAAACATTAAGTGTCTAAAAGTTAGTATCTTTGATCACAGTACATTTTCTGAAACTCTTCCAGAGAAAACTATCTTCAAAAGTACTCATCGGCAGGCAAACTTCCAGTTACGAGTTTTTGAAGGCGGTGAAAACTAATTATGTAGTTTTTTTAGCCTTTAAATCATTTGACGTTTTCTTTCCGATTGTATTTTGCACATTGCTGAGTGAAAAGTTCCTTATACTATTTAAATGCAATTTGAGTTAAGAAAAGGGACTCTTTGTGTTCCACTTTTTAAAAAGCGCTGTGGGGTTTGAAGGAAGTGGGTACGAGCCTCCTCGCACCTCTGCCCTTTGGACCATTATCACTCGAAGAATAATGGTACTACTAATTTCGGTTTGGATTCGTCTGTACTAGCCAATCAGTAAAACTCCGTACCTGTACAGCATTTAAATATCTAAAAAAAAAAATTCCATCAGTGCATTTCTAGTGGTGTCGTTCGTTCAGAACAGAGTGATCAATTTTACGACAGGAGAGGAAACTGGTTACAAAAAATTTGCTAAAATTTATTTGTCAGCATCGTGTTTAATTTTAGGCGGCTTCCTATTGTAACTATATTGTTATGTTTCTTTTTAAGAGGGCATGGTTCATATTTCAATGCTAAAAGCATTAATCTATAACTGTAGGTTTATTGAAGCCAATTTGCGAAAATTAAACAGTAGCAATCCTAAACAAAAGTTTTGGCCAACGTTTTACGCAAAATTGTTTCCAGTGTTATGAACTTCTGAGGCACAATCTCTGTCGCCGGAACCTCGTGCATTTATTTGCGGCGCAAGAGATCACGCATAATGAATGAGTAATTCTGGATAAATATTTACTCATAAATTTGGCAAATACTATTATCTAGGATTGTCATTGAGTATTTTATCCATATTGGCTTCGAAAAAAGTGTCGAAATCAATTTATAGTTTCAGCGATTGTTTATGTACCACTCACTCTTAATGTTTTTCTCTAGTTAACCTTTCTCCTTCCAATTTGGCCAATTATATCCAGTACCTTTTGAGGGCAATAAATATGTACTGCTTGTAACTGTAACATTGGGAATACAACACTAACCAGCCAACATTAAAAGTAGGTCAAGGGAAATGGTTAAAGGGTTACATTTTAAAAAGGTTCAGGATAACTCAACCTGAACTCAAAACGGTTATAATAAATGACTGGCATATAATGCCTGGAAAATTGGCAGCTACCCTATATGTGAGCATTTAAGTTATGATGACCTGCAGCCTTATAAAAATCTACGAGGATGTTTTTTGGTACAATATATTTAGCTAAACTTAAATTAGTTGCAAATTGCTCTGAGCAGAATAAAAACACTTGTCTAAACACAACAGATTTACTGATTTTAATAAACAACACCAAAAACAAACTGATAACACAAAATCATGTAAAACACACTGCAACATCATTCCAAGACTTTGTGGCAAAGTCATCTTGAATCGATGCAGCAACGACATTCGGAAACGTGCACCGAAGACATCTGGAAACATACAGCAAAGACATCTCAACAAAGACATCTTGAAACATTGCAGCAACATCTCCCTGCAACATTGTAGGAACATCCCCCTGCAACGTTGTAGGAACATCCCCTGCAACGTTACAGGAACGTTCCCCTGCAATGTTGCAGGAATGTTCCCCTGCAATGGTGCAGGAACGTTCCCCTGAAATGTTGCAGCAATGTCCCCCTGCAACATTGCATGATGGTCCCTACACAACATTGCAGCAAAGCTCCCATGCAACATTTCAGTAATGTCTTCATGCAATGTTGCAGCAATGTCTTCACACAACATTACTGCAACGTCCTTATACAACATTGCAGCAACCTCCCCATGCAATGTTGCAAATTTTTGACATCTGGATGTTGTAACAACATTGTGGCAACTTTGTTACAATGTAAAGAAACATTGTGACAATGTTGACAATTTTGGGAGAAACGTTGTAGCAACTTTGCCACAATGTCGCTGTGCTGTATGGGCACTCACTTTAAGCACTATGTTTTTCATTGCGACATAAGTCTATAATGTAAATATCAGTTTCCTATATAGTTTGTCAACCTCTGTTATGCTAGGTGCATGATTTATATAACATGCTTATAATATTCTATAATGTAAGACTATATATTAGGAACCTGTAAAGAATCTGTTATCTGTTAGAATGTTGTGTTTTGAATCCACTTGTAAACAAACTTAGAAACTCAATTTCTAACTGAGTAAAATTCCCTATCCTTCCCCAACAACCTGCCCTAAATTTACTTATACAGTTTCTGTATGCGTGTGTGAAGCTCTTTGAAACATTCTATACATAAATAAAATATCAGAAGGATGCCCTAAAGTGTACAATGCATTTATCAACAAAAAATCGCAAAAATATATTTTTGGGCTTTGGTTCAAACAAATGGTGCTTGTTGCACATGCCGCATATGTGAAGAAAGTCCTACCAGCGAGTTAAATGTTTCAGTTATTACAACTGGCCTGCTACAATCTTATTTTTGTACGAGAGAAGTTAGGAGGGGGATACAACATTGCATTTTCGAGCTCCTTAACTGCACTAAACAACGATTTTAGCAGTTATTTGAATCTGTAACTATACAGTACTGAAATTTCCGGAATGTGTGTGTTCAAGGCATATCGTTTCCAACTGTCAAAGTCACGTATTTTTTTATTATAAGTGAACAGTAGGCCTATTAAAAACCATAACTTCATGTGCCTAGGGCCATGGTTCATTGAGGTGTTCAAAGCAAAGAATAAGCCTGTTATAAGATTAAGATAGCCTTCCTGCAGCTGGGCTGCTGTCCTGTGGCAGGGTATCTATCCCCTTAATTTGTCTTGGCCTCCCAATTAAGTCAGCCTATTACTAGCTTACTCACCATCTCCCTAAATCAATTCAGCTTACAACAACCTGTTCCTTTCATTCCACTCTTTTACAGTTCTGTTTACATCAGTGTTTTTCCTTCTCTCCCTTCTCTTTACATCCCTCTGAAGCATCCATTTATGACCCCCTATTCCTCAATTAAGTTTTCCTTAAACCTTGTTTCCCAGTTGTGCCTACCCTCTTATACCTCTCACCACCTTGAACATTCTCACTAATATCTCCACCTTCTTCCTCTCCTGCAGCGTGCCCTATTTCAGTGTCTTCCCTGTTGCTGATGGTCTTTATCCTTCCTCTCCCTTCCTCCCCTCATATTCCTTGTCCACAACTATTGAGAGCAAATTAAACTGTCCTTCTGTACACCCTCTTCATCTCCACTCCCAAGTGTGGGTCCCAGATTGCCACCACATACATATTATATGCCTTTTTCTTGATCTCCCTATTTGTGAACCTTAGTATCCTTTTTTTTTTTCTAATCCTTACTCCAAAAATTAAAGTACATAATCTTTAAGCAATAAAAAACACTTCATCTCATCCCTAATATATTTTAAGACATTAAATAATTCAGAAATGTCTAATGTACATGCAACAGGTACTTACCCGAAAGGACGATAGTAGGTGAACTTACGTTTGTTGTCATTTTAAAGTAACCCGTGCAAATTGTACAATGCAAGATGATCTCACACCAGTAGCAGAAGTCAAAACCAGAAATACTAATGCTAGACTACAAATCACCTGCAATGTCTCATTGCACTGAAAGTACTACAAATGCCTATCAACCTAAGTTACTTCAGATAACTGCTGCAAACAAAGCAATGTCCATATATCTGTACATCCCAGAAAATACACAATATTTATATTTTTGATTTTATCACACAGCTAAACTATTTAGATGTATGGTAGTAGCAGATTTTTTAAGAAATAAATATATTAACGATAATACTTTTTAAGTTCAGGATGTGTGAAGTGCAAAACTTCGACCTACTCTTTGCTCCTAAACTACGGGGTGTCTGGTCAGTGTTATACTCCTGATGTTACTGTCAAACCTGATGAGAGGGTGTTACAGCAACGGCCCTTGATGAGCAAGAGCTCTTTGAGTCACACATTATAATATTTCAAATTTTTGTATGTTTATAATTTATACAGCATATGTATACAACACATAAGCGCAAATTTTAATGGCTCATAACTTTGGAAAAATTAAAGGCCTCCTTTTGGAATGGTTCAAAGGTGGAAATTGTGTTGATTAGTAGGGACTCACGGTCACCATGCCAATGGGGCATGAGCTGGCTCTCGACGGGCGGTTAGATTACCAGACCTATTAATATTTCAGATACATTGAAGAAAATGGGTGGGTGGAAGGGAGCGTATGGGGAAAAATTGGTCACATAGGAAGATAAAATATTAAAAAACAAAAACCATGCTTAATGTAGGCCTAAATATTTTATAACTTTATACATCACATTTTATGTGTGCGCACACACACACACATGCACCTGTGACGGGGACGAGGGTGGAGGAGATGGTGATGAGAAAATACTAGCGTGCTTTAAGATCGTTCCCGACTAGGCGCCAGCCGGTTAGCAGAGAACCGGCACTCAGATGTTACGAGTGGAGTTATCTCAGGGTCGTGTGGCCGACCGCCGGCTTCAAAATCTCCTCGTCCTCCGCCGTTCTACTTACTCAGAGGAGTGTTATGGCCCTCCCCAAGCTCATATCCATACACACACAATGCACTCGACAGGGATTTCGGGCACCTGTACACCCATGTAAACACTTACGTCACCGGGTTGTAGGGTCCCGTGCCCTGAAACACCGTGAAGCGGCGAAGTCAATAATAACATATATATATATATATATATATATATATATATATATATATATATATATATATATATATATATATATATATATATATAGGTAAGGCATTATTATTTACTCACATCGGTTTCCCAGTACAAACACAATCCTGGCGATGTATGAAACGGATCCGGACCTGGCCCGTCCGGTAGGCGACGCGGTAAAATTCCCACGTGGTGGGAAGTGGAAAATTACGGTATGAAAAGCCCCTGGGCGCGGAACGAGTCGACAGGGGAGAGGGGTTAACCCAGGCACATAAATTACGTTAAATTACTGTTCCAGACAAAAAAAGAAAACGACTATTGCAGTGAATGATAAGACAAAACAGATGCTGGTGTTCGGGTGACCGTAGCCGAACCGCCTCTACACGCCACCAGTAGTCAACTCTCAAAGCCTTGGCGGGCTCAGGGCGACCTTGCTGCTGAGCGCGCCAAAACTTCGTTCACACATAAAACACTTACAACATATAAACAAAGCACTTGGAAAATTTGTATAAAATTTAGGCTTGATGATAAATGTCCAAAAGGTTGTTTGGAATGTTCATTTTTATGTTTTGAAAATTTTATGTCAGAACATATTTTACATTACGTGCATTTGAATTACATTAATAACAGAGAATTATTTTAATATTGTTAAATGAAAAATCCAAAGAGCAATGTTATTATAAAGTAAGGTATTTTAATAATTAGAAGTTTTAAAGAATTTACACGGCAGAGGTTGCCGGTTGGACGAGTCCAATATTACGTTAGGCGCAGGGGTGTTTCTACCCGAGTTTGAGGTTAGACCTGACAAGTCTTTCCCAGGGGCTGAATTTTGGGGAACAAGGTTACCCCTGGCCTAGGACGTCTCTTTATCACACTAGATACGTGTCCCCTTTTCCCTCACTCACACAGAACACGTGCACTGACACGTCGTGGTTCACAGCGTGTTTGTGGCTTTTAGGCTTGATGGAACATATTCCCAGCAATTGCCGGAGGTTAAGAGGGTTTGTTTTATGGCTGGACATTGTGTTTGACTGCGGGGGCGGCGTCAGAACGCCGTGGCCTCTTGGGACCACGCTGCCGGGCACTTTCCCATATGCGCCCGCAGTACTGGTATCCAGGTGTGTTCCTGCAAGCGTGGTGCGCACGACGGGCTGTTCCGAGGGCATGCGGCTTGGTCCGCATCACCTGCTTAAATCAGAGTTCCTTCTGCCTCAGAATCATGGAGGTATTAGTCTATGGAGTGGAAGCCTTTGAGCAAATTTGAAGCCGGCCAACAGACGACATTTAAAGACAAGGATAGAGCTAGTGGTGGCCAAAACATGTAAACATAGCATTAAGCTGAATGAAAATGTTTTAGTTTTTTGTTAACTACACATTATGGTGAAAGTTTGTGTAGCTCTTGGCCTTACAAACATAGATTCGATCGTTGCGGAGGATAATCTTTGTACAGGTAAGAAACTTTTATTTAAATTCATCAAGTTAATAAAGTACATGTGTACAGTGAGAGCTAATTAGTTTTTTTTATTTATTTCTGAAGCAATTGTAAACTGTTGTGTGCGATTCAAATAGAGAATTTACGTGAAATTTTGTAAAAAAAATTACATAATTACATTGCTTTCTGCTATTGTTTTGCCCCTCAAAATATGGCGACTCATGAAAAATAACGTCCTGCACATGCGCAGTTCGAAAATGTTCAAAAATGATCGGCTTCACACGATTACCATTTGAATGTACGGCAGATACCACTCAATAGACTAATACCTCCATGCTCAGAACCAAATTTTACACCCATGGAGCTGGTTTACTGTAAATTTTATTGGTCATTATTAGATGATTTACAACTTCTATGTCATATGATAAGCTAGTAAGGAAGAACTATACATGAAATTAGTACCGTCAGCTATAATTAGCAGTTTTGAAGATAATCTTGTTAGAACAATAATTGAAAAAAAAAATGTGTGTCTTCTCAGCATAATGAAATTTTCTTACTAAGTTCATTACGTACATTGTTATGTTTTGATTAACAAGTATTAGAAATATACATGTCAACTAATGTGGAGGAGGAGGGTAACTTCAACTGACAGGAACAAATAAATTCGTAGTAAAATTGTTAAGTTGGCAATGAAAAAGATTTATTTGTGTATGTTAGTGGCATTGATTTTTAACTTCGTTTTGTACTTGTGTCGAAAGACTCGGGAGCTAGTGTTTCCAAAAAGACGTTCAGACGAGTCAGTTGTATGCTATGCTTGCATTTTAGATCTTCAGTTGGTACATTAAACTTGTCAGATTATGGGCCCAGGCATATGAAGTTCTCGCAGACATCTCTTACGACATTAATACGTCGGTTTTGACGGAAATATACTTGGCTGCATTTGTTCATTTTCGCGGAAAGTTGTAAAATTCGATACATCGGTTTTGAGAGAGAGATACTTAGCTGAACTTGTTCATTTTCGCTGATGGTTGTAAAAATGAATACGTCGGTATTGACGGAAATATACCTGGCTGCTTTTGTGAAATGTTTTTGCGTATATTTGTAAAATTTATTAAATATGTTGGTTGTGACAGAAGGATACCCAATATGACTTGTCAAGAAAGCAGAGGATACGCGAGTGAAAATGGAGATTAATGTAACCAAGTTGAAGGGAAAAGCAAATTGGAATATTTGGAAATTCCAAATTCTCGTCGCAGCAGAAGCGAAGCAAATCGTAGATGTCATGACGGAGAGGTAGAATTACCAGCTGAAGAAGGTAAGACTAGAGATATTTTGAAGGGTAAAGATTCCAAAGCTAAGGAACTTATTGTTTATATAATGGAGGAAGAGACAATTATTCACATCTTAAATTGCAAAAAATCTTATGGAATGTGGAATAAACTCTTGTCTATATATGAGCAAAAGTCAGAGGCATCAATTCATTAACTCCAAGAGAAGTTTTTTTAGTTTTCAGTATGAAGGAAAAGGGATGGCTGCTCACATTTCGTCTGTAATGTACATTGTGACTAAATCGAAAACCGCTGGGAAAGAAATCTCTGATCGCCAAGTAATCACGAAAACATTAACGTCTCTTCCAAAAGAGTTTAGGCATTTTGTGCCCTCGTGGGAGTCTGTTGATCCTGTTAGGCAAACACTAAATGAATTGACATCCCGAATTACCATCGAGGAAAATAGGTTAAAGGACACCTCTTGTATACAAAACCAGGCTTTTGCTGCAGTTCAAAGATATTGTGCAATATGCAATACAAATCATGTCACTGAAGAATTCTTTAAAACAAAAACGGTAAAGGATTTACCAAAAAGAACCTTTTCTTGCCATTTTTGCAATAAGCCAGGTCATTTTAAACGGGAATGTCGTATCTATTTGAGTAAAAAATCAAGGTGGTAAGCCTATACTACATAGAGAGAAGAACTCTGAAAAATCTGTAAATGTTACTTCACCACAACACAAAGTTTTTAAGAATGCCTTTGTTAGTTTAGCAAATGTGAGCACTGAAGCACTAAATGCTGACAAATTTTATTTAGATATGGTGCTAGTGAACATATGTCCCCAAATAAAGATTAATTTATAAATCTGCATGAATGTGCCAAAAAATGAAGATAGGAGATGGGAGGCAATTAAAAGCATTAGGAGTTGGGGACGTAAATATTATATGTTATGTGGCTAATAAGGAAATACCACGTGTATTGAAAAATGTTCCATTAGTACCTGATTTGAAAATTAATCTTTTTTCAGTCTCTCAAGCTTTAGCGAAAGGTCATACTTTCATAGCAGAGGGAAATAAATGCAGACTTTTAAAAAACAATGAAGTGATGGCAGAAGCAGAACTAGAAGGAAATGTTTTTATATTAAGATTAAATGTTCAAAAAAACTGAAACAGCAGTAATGAGTGTACGCCCATCCAAGAAAGTGTCTATTGAATCATGGCATAGGAAACTTGCCCACCAAAATGTTAGGGCCTGTATTACGACCTCTAGTTAAATGTACGGAAGAGCTATCTTATAGTTAAGCTAACTAATAGTTGAATCAGTCCGCCTGTATTATGAAAGTTTCCATAGTTAAGTTATCTCTGTGGTAACTATACGAAGGTTCTAGTTTGGTATTTCGAGGGTAGGCAATAAAAAGCACCATTTTCTAGGACTATTGAATTATGTAATATTGCAAGGCTGACTATTATTGATGTCACATGCAACGTTTTTTACCACTGTTATATGTATGTGCTTAACATATTTTATTCTAGCATTAACATAAATAAATATTCACACTAATTACCTTGCTTGGAGAAGGTATTTATTAATACCACATCTTCTGCCGAATCGTTCTGACTCCACATTACATTTGATTTAAGAGTGAATTTGTTAGGATTATCTTTATTTTCGTAAGATAGGAGGGCTAAACATTTAGTTTAAAGTCTTTCGTGAGACTTTTTGTTGGAAACTAGAATAATATTTATTTTTAGTCAAGGTTTAAATGTAATTGAAGTGCAGAGTCTATTCTGATATGAGCTGTACGGAGAAAGAGCAAGAAAAGTTTGTTTCCTGATGTGATAATAAACAGGAGAAAGATATATATTGTTTTCATTTTTCAATGCAGTAAGTTCCTGGGATAATTTTGATGTATTTAACACTAAGGAGGAGGTAAAATCAGATAGATTTTATCTGGACCCAACATAATTGGTGACCCCGACATGATTTGTCGTTAGTATCTGATTTTAAGTGAAAATGTGTACATTGAACGACAGAAGATGGAAGTCCTCAACAAGCAACGGAAGCCTGTTAGAATGTGTTTCACGAAAACATTCAATTCACTATGTGACGAGGTAAGTGGAAATGATGATAATAAAGTGAAGTTTTTATTTGAGAAGTTAGAAAGGGTATTTCAAGCAATGTGTTTACTAGACGTACGAGTACTCGATCTCGCATTACAAGATAGTGACAGAAGTGATTTATACGAGTCGGAATATTTAGCCACAGAAGAGTATAACGATATAACGACAAGATGATTGAAGCAAAAAAAAAAAAAAAAAAGGAAGATTATTACAGAGAGTTAGTAGGTAAAGTTGCACCTAGTGAAAATGAAGGTAATTCTGAGTGCTCGTCACCAGGTTCTCGTCGGAAAAGGTTAAAATTGCCGAAAATTTAGTTTAAAAAATTCGGAGGAGATGTGAAAGACTGATTAGGCTTTTGGAGCCAGTTTAAAAGAATTGAAGAGGATGAAGAAATTGAACCAGAGGATAAATTTCAATACCTAATTCAGTCTACAATTGCTGGGACTAGAGCAAGGGAAATTGTAAATAGCTTTCCGCCAACAGCAAGCAATTATAAGAAAGTGATAGATTGTTTGCATGTTCGATTTGGTAGAGAAGAATATTATTGTTAATTGAATCTTATGTCAGAAAGCTTCTAGGACTTGTGATAAAAACGTGACAGTTGGAAAGGATAGAATGAATCTGTCTCAGCTATATGATCGGTTGGAATCGCATTTGCGGGCTTTTGAGTCAATACGAATGACACAGGACCAGTATGCTGCTATGCTGTTTCCTCTCGTGGAGTCGTGCATACCAGAGGAGATACTGAGGGCTTGGATGAGGTGTCCCACAAGTCGTTCTGAGTTTAAAGATAATGTAAAAAGTGATTCAAACCCATAGAGCGGAAAATTACAAGCGTTATTAAATTTTCTAAGATGCGAAGTGGAAGGAAAGGAAATAATTTCATTGGCAAAAAATTGATTTAGGGTTTCGGCAAATCAAGAAGTTAAGATGAAACCGAAACGGTTTGAAGGTCAACGTGTGCCCACTGTGAATAATCTGATTGCTGCAGAGAAGCATAACAGGAGACGAGAAGAGTGCATCTTCTGTCAAAAGTCACACGAAAGCAAAGAGTGCTTCCAGGCGAGACGAATGCATTTCGACAAGAAAAGGGAGGCCTTGGTGAAGGGAAAAGCATGCTTTGTGTGTCTAAAATTTGGACACAGGTCGAAAGACTGTAAGGCAAGTGTGAAAAGTGTCATATGCGGGGGGAGACACCAGGCAGTGATGTGCCATGATTTGCCTGACTTGCCTATTAAATGTGTAGGATCTGTAGATTTGAAGCTTGAGGAAAAGATGAATGAAGAGAGATCTAGTGTTCTATCCAACCAAAGTTGTCATCAAGAAGTCTTGCTACAGACTTTACTCGTGAAAATCGATGTGAAGGGAAAAACTAAGATAGTCAGAGCTCTGACAGACATTGGATCGCAGCCCTCTTACATACTGAAGAGGACTGCTGAAATAATGGGTTGTGAGATCATCGGATCAGAAACTCTAGCCCAAGTATTGTTCGGAGGTGTTCAAACGAAAAGAGAAGAGCATCAGTGTTACAATGTGACACTTAGCAGCTTAAAAAGAGGTAGTTCGTGTAACATTGAAGTACTGAGCGTGTCAACTATTTGTGGACCGATTCCTTGGGTTAAATGTGGAGTTGTTCTAGATGAACTAAGAGGAATGGGAATACTGATATGTGATGTAGGTGAAGAACAACCTTCTACTGAAATGTTAATTGGTGCCGATTTGCAGGAAGACTATACTATGGAAAAGGCCACCAGTTGCGAAACGGACATACTGCGATGGAGACCTTGTTCGGATGGGTTGTCATGGGATCTATCTCCAAAAAGGGAAATTATACTAATTACGTCAATGCAGTAACTACTCTGATTGTCAACAGCCTCAGACTACCTAACTTATGGAATCTGGATGTACTCGGAATAAGGGATCCTTGTGAAACTAAGACAAAAGAGGAGATGGATATCGCTGTATTTGATCACTTCAAAGAGACAGTTACCATAAATTGCGAAGGCAGGTATGAAATTAATCTTCCATGGTTGGAGAACAGAGGAGAACTTAGGATGAACAAGGAAATTGCAGAAAGAAGATTAGCAAACATGACTGCAAAATTCAAGTCTGATGGAAGGTACTCGGGATACGACGAAGTGTTTAAGACATGGTTAGAAGAAGGTGTCATTGAAGAAGTTCCTAAGAAGGAACTTAATAACCCTGGACATTGCTTGCCACATAAAGGAGTCTTCAAAAACTGCTCCACAACGAAGATCAGGCCTGTTTTTGATGCTTCTTGCAAAAGAAAGAGAAGCTTGTCGCTCAGTGATTGTTTAGCAAAGGGCCCAAACTCGTTAGAGTTGATTCCTTCAGTACTTATGTGTTTTCGAGAAAAGGAAATAGGGGCTATGGCTGATATCAAGAAGGCTTTCTTGCAAGTGTCTATCTGTAAAGAGGATCGTGATTATTTGAGATTTCTGTGGTGGGCAGATGATGACGACGAGAAGATGGTAGTTTATCGTCAAGTGATTTTGGTCTGAGGCTATTCATACTGCAATGTACACAATTAATTTGACAGGTACTAGTTATGTCAAAGGGAAGTCGCCTTATGAACTATGGTTTGAGAAGGATGTAAAAATTATTGATAATTTGAGAGATTTCGCATCGAAAGTGTTTGTTCATATTCCTGACCAAAAGAGAAGAAAAGGAGTATTTGTAGGGTATGAGACAGATTCTAAATTATACAGCCAACACAAAATAGAGTGGATCTGTCGTCCTTGTTTTCCAGGTCACAGACTGTTGTCTTGTGACCCTTACCGCACAGTCTACATCTAGGCAGGGCGTGGCACACTTTACTAGAGTGTCCGAATCTCTGGCAGTTGCTGCATTCTTGGGGGCCCTCTTGGCGGTGGTAATCTTCCACTTTGACTGCCAAACCGCACAGGGAGTGTAAGTCAAAGATGGCTTTTGATGCCTCATTGTTTGGCAGTTCCACAATGAACATATGGAGGGGCTGCCTGTCACGAGTGGAGAGCTTTAGCTCGATGTTTATCGGCTCGAAGCCGTGCTAGGAAGCTCATCTCATATCCACGAGATTGGGAGGGTCCTTTCTAAGCGCTTTATGGCGACCTTGAGGGGCAGTTCGTGGAGTGAGATAAGCACACTGAAGGGCACACTTACCGAATCCAGTACATGGATAGCCAATAAGCAGTAGTCAGCAATTGTCTGTGGCGGGTACTGGACTCCCAGCAGAACAAAACGGTTCTTTGTGGGTAAGCTAAGCTGGTACTTGAACAGTTCAAGGACCATCCCATACGTGCAGTCCTTCGTATGGTAGACCGTGATACATCTGAGCTGGGTCTCCGGGGGCCTGAGAGATAGGGACCTGTTGGCTGGATCCACTCTCGGAATCCATTATTTGCACATTTTCAATGTTTGTGACGGAGTTTCAAAAATATGGCATTTTTAAATCTGAATAATTCAAAAATTACAATTTCAACGGAGCTATTGCTTTGCCTGACTGCATTAAGTGCAAAATACCTTATTCGAAAGAATGAGGTATATATTGTCACGATGCTAATTTTCGGGCATTTATTTTTTTTTGTTTTTTCTC
The DNA here is from genome assembly GCA_003012365.1 of Medauroidea extradentata. Classification (NCBI taxonomy): domain Eukaryota; kingdom Metazoa; phylum Arthropoda; class Insecta; order Phasmatodea; family Phasmatidae; genus Medauroidea; species Medauroidea extradentata. The sequence goes on from PNEQ01055305.1 coordinate 19,223, forward strand.
CTCATCCATACTCGAAATAGGTGGTAAAGTTATTTTGGCTTGTAATTTTAAGAGTATTCAGTTATTGGGAAGTCATTGCTTTGAATATAGAATTGTGGAAATCTAGAGTGTTCTCAGACAGTCTCTCAGGTAGAGTTATTGTTGTTCACTGTTCCTGGTAGCCTGCAGAGTTTGTTGCCACTGCAGTGTTAGTGAATTCCTTTGAGGACAGTGTCCTGGTAGTGTGTGTAGGCTGCTGGCCTTGTGTTAGGTTGTAGGTAGGTGGGGGGTGTGGTGATGGATGTTTCGGTGTCGCCGGGCGGTCGTATGCTGTGGGTCCTTCTGGTACCTTCGGCGTGCGGCGGCCTTCCGGGGGCACTGGACGTCTCTGTCAACACTCCCCCGCTCCCCTGTCCCACATTACCAGCTGTTAGTAGGGCCGACGCACTGGCTGGAAGTGCACTACAGCACATTTCTGTCGTTCCGCTCTCGGACAGTCCGCCCGCCCGTGACGTCAAACGTCGCTGACGAGTGCATGCCCTGTGGGACAGAGAGGGTAAATGTTGCGCCGATTTGGAATGGTCGCTGCTGACCGTTCCAGGAAGGTAAATCATGGAAGGTTCTGGACGGCGCAACCGGTAGTCATAAATACCTGCCGGCCAAGTTTTGGCTGACTTCTTTTGTGGACTTTCTTTGGTGGGACTCTTTTGGACTCTTTTGGCAGACTTTTATCGAACATGGCAATGCCCCGATGGGCGAGGCGTAGGTCTAAGAGCTCGAGCTACAAAGATGGCAAGAGTTTAAGTTAAGTTTAGTTAGTTCGTTAGTTTTGTAAATTACTATTAATTTTAGTTTCGGTTAGTCGTTTATTTATTTCGGGTTGAGAAGACTTCGTAGCCCTGAGATGTATGAGACTTCGCTGGACAGGAACATCAAAACGATAAGTACTCTTTCTTGTTATTAACTTTATCATTAAGTATTATTATTATTTCCCCTTTAGCTTTCGTGTTCGGTATTTGTTGAATAGTCGTGGATACAGTGATGCGTGTATTTGTTGTTGGCCAGTACAATTGCCTTTTATTAAATGTTTTCATAGTAATGTAATGACCTCGGTATTGTTTTGTTATGCCAGAAACCACTTTACTGTATAGTATCATTTCTTAATGTAATATCTGGTCACAGTTCATCACATCTTAGTAACAAATCTTGTTCCAAATTGTACAATTTTATTTTCATCAATGGAATATTTATTTTTGTAACAATTTATTTTAATCTTTTGTAATAAACTCCAATTTATTTGAATTCACTTTTTTATTTCAAGTATTCGAACTGTAGTCCCCTTAACATGAATTGATAGCCCCTAATTGCAGAACATGTATCTTAATTAAAATATTTTATTAATATATGATAATGGGTGACAGACAAGCACATGTGCGATTCAAGATAGGAGACGCGACCCGTATTGGGACGTTAGTCTACGTTCGATCTTTCTGTACCCCTCGCAATAGATAGTTTGCCAAGCGGAGTTATTTTATTTCAGTAGGTTTGTTGTGCTCTGCCACATTAATACTTTATGTAGCTAGGCTACTAGTTGGAAATTCGGTCTTTAAAAGTGTTTGTTTTTATTTTAAGATCTACGTGCAGTATGTGTTTATTCCCCCAGTGATGTTTATTTGCTTTCCACCTCGTAGGTTTGCATAGCTTAATAATTCAGATATACATACATCCCCCAGTTTATATCTCATTTTACAGTCAACGCTTTAGCTACAATCAATGAGAAACATAACATCAACGCAACGACACGACACGGTCTGTCCCCACATCCGTCCCCACGTCTGTTTAATTCTATTATTATTATTATTTTATTAATTTTACTACGACCCAACCTGCTGACACATTTATGGTGGGAGTCGCTGGGTATTACTTTCGATGGTGACTTCCATCCTGGCAAATTTAAAAACATTTTCAAGGAATTTTCTCTATTCTCGTTTAACCTACATTACAACATGCATCAGCTGACAGTGTTTTGACTATAGATAAAATGGCGGGCCAGTTTCAAACAGGCTTCCCCTCAGAGCCTTGGAATCAGCTCGTTGCAGAAAACTAACAGAACTGTCACAAAACTGGCAGACCACCCGAAGAAACATCTAGTGTTTGTAATTTGTATCATGTTCCATTTTGATATAGTGAAAATTAGACATATTTTAGTAGCTGAATTGTCCACAAGCTGTTCGCAAGTGTTTGCGGAAACTGTTTGCATTTACAAGATATCGCTAAAATGCAATATTCAGTGAACAGAAATGGCTACCAGCATGGAGTTACGATATTATGTATTTGCTAACGCCTTTTCAGGGATAGAATTGGAATGTATAAAGTAAAACACTTCTTCACGAATACATTTTGACGTGTGCAGACGGCCTATGATCTTAGCGACCGTTCGTGCCAGGTGCTATGCCCAAAACAACCGATCAGCACCATCAGCACTCGTGAAAACTACGGAACGCGCCTCGACTAGTCCCGGAACCAGGGAAGTCAAGGGAGCGGGTAGTTTAATGCGACCACGTGGCCGGAATAACGAAACAAAGAAAATTATTCAGAGACGCAAAATCCAACCAAACAAAACTACCACACAACACCCTAGCATATCAGTGACTCGAGGCATTGGTCGTTTCACAAAGCATCACCGCGTTTGGCAGTATCAAGCGCGAGAGTGCTGGAGCACATGTCCCAAAATCAGGAGTGTGGGAGTGTATCCAAAAGATCCAAGTATGTCAGGACACATAAAATACATACAGAAGTTCGTAACTACCACGGCGCAACACCACGAGTGCGAATAAAAAGTGCTAATTATTCCGCTACACGACTCTAAAACATGGGGCGCAGCCCAGAGTGACAACCTAACAGACATAATGGCGACGGAATGCACGCCAAACGAATTAAAACTAATTTAATTTTAGTATTAATACTCAGTGAGCCATGTACAGAAATATGATTGTTTTTCTCATTCATGCCAGCTCGGACTCAGAAAGACAGTTTAACAAGCTAACCGGAGTGGAAGGCATTAATAAATAATTTCCCTAAGTGTCAACACATTTATGTTTCTCAGTAATAACCAGTATGTTAATATATTGTAGTGTTCAGAATTGTATCATGTGATTTTCCAAGGGTTTTGGTGTATTGGTTTATTTACACTTTTGCGTAAAGCGGTCACGAGGCCATTTTTGGCGCGCACCCCCACTAGCTAGCGCGGGTGACCGCCATCATGATTTAGTCTTGTTCCTGGCATGAGGGAGGTGGCCACGCGCATCGCAGCTCCTCGACCTTCAACTCTTTTGTGCCGAACATTTTAGTTTACAATAGTCAGTTATTTTCGTTGGATCAGTAACATTCATTTTTGTGCATCAAGGAGTAGCGCCACCCCCATCCCTGCAAGCTTTTTTCGCCCAGGGGTTAAAGATTTAGATTTAGATTTAGTTTATTGCATCCTTAGATCTTTTTTGTGTACATTTTTGCACAAAGATATCGGACAAGTCATATTTACAATATACAAACAAATGAATAAATTACTTAAGTTATACATTAAAAATTATACACTAAAAGAGCGAAATTCAAACATTTCTTGTCGGTTCAGGCTCGCACGTAGGCTCACGT
>PNEQ01055306.1:0-22929 GCA_003012365.1 Medauroidea extradentata
ATCAGTTTTTATGTGTAATGAAGTTTCTGTATATTTACGGGCAGTTCTGTAACTTGACGAAGAATTCCGTTTTTATATGTAATGAAGTTTCTGTGTATTTACGGGCAGTTCTGTAACTTTAACGAAGAATACCGTTTCTCTACATTATGAAGAGGTTTTAAATTTACGAAGATCCACGGAGAAACTTTTACCGTTACTTATCGTAAATTTACGGACAAATTTTCTAACAGTGCAGAAGCCATAGCCTAATAAATAAATCTGTAGAAATAAGTATACTATTGAGGGAAAATTTTACATCTCACGGAAGTTTTCTGTTTGTACATTGGTAGCATTGCATATGAAAGGAATCACGACGGACGGAAGAAGGTTTGGTTTGTTTTAAATCGCTAGGTTTGTAGACGAACCGTCGAAGTGCGGACGGGCGGATGACTGGCGTATGATTGTAACTCAAGCCTAGGCGGCAAAGAATCGCCCGTATCAAATAAATCGCCACGTCATTTCACATCTGTATTATTGTTTATTCTGTGACCGAGTGCACTAACGCGCAATAGTTTTGTAACGTGCAATTTTAGGGATTTATTAAAAATATGTAATTGTAGATGAAAAATGCAATTTGAAAATAAAATAAGGCGAGGTGAATTGAGACGGAATCTGTTCTCTGAGGGCGGAGCTTTGAAGGATGCTCGACACTGATTGGCCGGAGGCACCCCCTCGTGACCACTGGACTGGGAGGGTGGTTTGCCGCCAAGACAGGGTACAGCCGCGATAGAGAAAGTGGGTCGAGGCATTTGGCCGCGGACGTCGAGGGAGAACGAAGGTCTCCAATTTTCAGCTATTTGTTTCGTATATCAGGGGCGGCGGTAGGCACCCAGAGTATGTGACGTTCATTTTCTTGAAAGAATAAAAATCAGTATTTTATTGCACGCCCTACAAGAGCAGTTCACGATTAATTCACTAAGCCAGGAAACGAACATTCAGTTTTTTCCATTGCCGAGATAGATAAACCCCGTGTTACCTGTGTGGTACTTATAGGAACGTAGTAGTTTGCTCGCCTCATCCGTATACACTGGCCGAGTGAACGAAGATTCGCTCGCCTGTCGACGTTCGCTCTCGAGCGCATCATCGATCAGGAGGACAGACACCGGTGTTCGTGCTGGACAAATGTTGACACCCATATCTCACTTCACTGTCTTCGCAAACCACACGTTCTCTATATCGAAACGGTCCGTGGAGAAGCCTCTACTCTCAGCTTCAATTTGCACTGTGTGTTTAACTTTACGGCGCTTCTGACGTTTGCAGATTTTCGCAGACTTATAGGTTGATGTGAAAGGCATAACAATGCTGACACCTTCATAATTACAATCACGTAAAACACGCAGTAATACAGTGTGCCTTTGTATGACAGAGATCAATCATAGCATCGTAGAGTGCAAGGAGGGGAAGGGAAGTTTCCGCTCAATTACATTGTGACAGTGCATCAAACGAATGTATGTAAGCATATAGGCCTATGGGAGAAAATGATTCTTTCTGTAAATTTTTGCTACGAAGAATGTGATAAGTAACTTTGCTAGCTTCTATTTACTTAACACGTAGATTTCTTTCCTTCTGCGAATTGACAATTTTGCCCATACATAACTTATGTTTTTATTATTTATATTTGTATATTATTAAGAATGTTAATGACATTTTTGAAAAACTGTACTGTTTATGTTTCCTTAATTGCACACCTAAATCACATTATTATGCATATACAATTTTGACTTCTATTTTCTATAGCATTTCCCTCCAAAACAGCTCAAAATTATGCCCGTTATTGCCCTTCCAACATCTGGGAAAATACTATGTGTCTTCAGGACACTGGGTCGGTCATTCACAAGTCACAATGGCGGAACTGAATCTACGATAGTCAATTCAACCTATGATCCCCTCCTTCCCTGAAGTACACAAAACACGTAACTCATTTCCCTCTTTCTCGTGAACAGCAGAAGAAGTAATTATATTCTGGACACAAGTTTAACGAGTTTCTCTAGAGACATACAACCTTATTTCACTTTCAATTACTTATAGTTCTAGACTTGAAAAATTCACTGATTCGTTTACGGACAAGCTAGATTCCAACACCTTTTAGGCTTAGTATTGTTCGAATTTGGCCTACAGTAACCTGAACGACTCACTAACCAATAATACATCAGCAAACAAAGGATGGCCCAATCATAGGAGACATATTTCCGAACGTAGCTGCTCCACCAGCCAGTCAATAAAGTACTAAGGTTCGTCAGGTAGACTACTGAGCAGTACTGTCTATCGGATACTGAAACCGAGAATTTATCCTGGCTCTACTTCTTACAGTGTTTAAAAAAAAAAAAAAAAAAAAAAAAAAAAAAAAAAAAAAAAAAAAAAAAAAAAAAAAAAAAAAAAAAAAAAAAAAAAAAAAAAAAAAAAAAAAAAAAAATGAAACTCTTATCTGTTAATGTCTTAGAATATCAACACCTACAACTATAGTGTATTACGTAATTTAACAATTGTTTTGAGTTTCAACCAACGAACCTGAAATAAATAAGCAAAACTCTTCTGTTTAAATTTACGTATTGAACCATACTGCATGAATCTAAGGAGGATGAAAAATTTTCGCGGAAGTTATTTTTTAACAATAACTATTATTAAAATAAACATAACCGGTAGCGTCTAGCTAATAAAGACGGTTAAATTGTAAAACTACAGTTGTAAACGATACTGAATTTTTCGTTAAAATTAATGGTCACATAAAGGCAAGGAAAAGACGCGATATTATTTTGTAGCGGTCTAAGACGATAAAAAGGGCAGTAGAGAAGATGAGTAACGAAATTCACTAGTTAATGACGTATCCTTAGTGGTAGTTGCAAAGGGCTCAGAATTGCGTCGTTAGATACAGTCTTATTATCAACGTGCATGCTCCTATTAATTACCTTCACGCAACGTCGGCATTACGACCGTAGCAAAAGCCCGCAGTTTATTTTCTCTGAGCGCCGTAATGTTATACAAACCCGCACAGCGGAAGTGTCTTGAGGTTCACATAACTACATCCTTGGCAACTGAATGGTATTATCCGAGAAGAAATTTTTTGTTAATATATAATTATTTTGTAAATAATGAAAAGTAATTCACTTTCGTGCTACGAAAAACACCAGAACACACCTAAAATACACATTTTTGAATTGTCGCCAGGAAAGAAAAGTCTATCCCCTGATTAATTAACATGCTGTCTAGAATATTATTAGTATATAGTTGAAACTTTAGTAACCAAGTCTCCGTTTTTCAAGTTTCTGAATAATCAGAGGTGAAATAGAAGAAAAGCAGAGGGGAAAAACCAGCTAAATATGTGTCTTTTACAGTGTGCGAAAAGTAATACTTGCCATTTCAGGAAAAACTGGAAATGTTTTTGTCTGTTAGTATTTCTATATACACTGCCAATTTTTATCTTCAATTTTTGCTGTCTTATGATGTAAAATGTATTGCTCATATATGTGCTTTTGAAGTCATGTTATTGTACTAACTTTCTATCTTGTTTCTAATTTAATATTTTATCAATAGCAACAATCGGTTATAAAAACAATAATATTTTTATTTTACGTATTACGCCCATTTAAGAGCTTCAAAATGCAAATAATTTGCTTGCATCCGAAAGAACAAGAGTTCGATTTCCGATTAAAATTCGGTTTTTCTAGGTTTCCCGAAATCGCCCCAGGCGAATGCTGGAGTTGTTCCGTAATATAGACCACGACCGATTTCTCTCTCAGTTTCTATTCTCTAACGATCTTGCTGTCGACGAGACGCAAAGTGCACTTAAGAGCGCGGTCTACCGCAATTTTCATCACAATTTTTTAAATTTTTTATTTGTACCAGATATTTTTTTTTTTTTTTTTTCGTATTTTAGACACAAAATGTGACTAAATTTGACTCTTGTGAAATTATTTATCTCTCATAGTTTTCGCGTAATGGCTTGTTAAAGTCATATTTTTGCATGTTTCCGTTTTAACGACTACACTAAAACAACTGATATACCAAACTAAAAAATAAAAAAAAATCACAGTGGATAAAGACATTGCAGGCTACAATGACATGCTCATGAAATTTAAGAATAAAAATGATTTGAATTTTAAAAAATTTCTGAAACTGAAAATAAAAATGTAAAAAGTTCAATAATATTTTTTAAAAATACAAATAATGTTTATTCTTGAATTTTATGAGCATGACATTGTAGCCTGCAATGTCTTTATCCACCGTGATTTTTTTTTTAGTTTGGTATATCAGTTGGTTTTAGTGTAGTCGTTAAAACGGAAACATTAAAAATATGACTTTAACAAGCCATTACGCGAAAACTATGAGAGATAAAAAAATTCATAAGAGCCAAATTTAGTCACATTTTGTGTCTAAAACGAGAAAAAAATCTCTGGTACAAATACATAATAAAATAATGATGATGAAAATTGCGGTAGACCGCGCCCTTAAGGGTGTTCACTTGGCAAAAATGCATAAATTTGTATTTGTACAACATAGTGTTAGTTTTACAGACGTTACTTGCGATTAAATTTTTCACTTGTTAAGTTTTCCCAGAGCGGCATGTCAAAGTCAAGATTTGCAAATTACGGGAACAAGTGACTTAATCGAATGAAATTATTTACAACAGAAAAAAATACGTTATGGGCCATATGCTAAAAGACTTAAATACACCCAACAACATCCCTTTAGATAAAAAATTACCAGAAATGAAGAAAATTGTCATTTTCAGAATTTATTATTTTTAAGTGCAATGGAATATCAATGCGTGATTTTAAATATTTTAGCATATGACTCAAAGTATCTAATTTTAGTGTAAATTATTCCATTTCAGTTTGTCGGTTGCTTCTTGTCGTTTGCATGTTCCCGTAACTTGCAAATTTTGACTTTCACATGTCGCTATGGGAAAACTATTGAAAGCTAAAAATTTTTTCACGAGTGAAAAATGTAGTCACTCGTAACGTCTATAAAACTAACACTGCCGTACAAATATAAAATTACGTATTTTTCTCACGTGAACACCCCTAGCATAGCAAAGTCAATGCTAATTTTTTTTAACGATAAAATAAAAACAAATGAAGCTCTAGAAAGAGATCATATCACCCATGTCAGGACACTACACTGAAAGAAAAATTTTGTAGGAAGACTTCCCTGCACAATTATTTTGTAGTATACAACAAAATAGTTTTGTGGTGGCCACAAAATTTTAGTGGTGTCAACAAAATGTTTTGGAATTTTTCCACAAAATAAATTTTGCATGGTAAATACTCACAAAATATTTTATAGCTACCACAAAATATTTTTTTTCCGTGAAGAATGTTGTGTTTGTGGGGTTGAAGAAGTGTTAAGGGTGATCGGTTACCGGCGTATGCAATGCATTATCGCCTCTCCGCGCAAGCCACTCAGCTGGCGTGCAGTGTTTTTACTACTATCCTTCTACCTACGGGACTTCGGTTACCCAATTATTTTAAGTATATGTGGGCAGTAGGCCTATAGCTAAAAAATCTAACGCTTGTTTCTATTTCTTATATCTGTCTCCTATTTTTCCAGGCGCGGCAGTCTGGAAAATACATTTTCCGCCATTTTGAGAGGCCTGGAAATGAATTGTATAATAATAGTACCGAATTTTCAAAACTATATCGACATGGTTTTAAGTGTCTGTTCTTTTCGTAGCTATACCCACATAACGCGAGTTAAATAGTTTAATCGAAAAAAGGACAGTTATTCGCTGCTTCACATTTGAAGCCCAGGTATGGTGGTCCCTTAAGGGTGTTCCATTGCGATAAAATAATAATTGTAGACTTTCTATGAAATAGTGTCAGTTTTACAAACGATGCTTGTGAGTAGGCTACAGTTTCCTTTCACGGAATAATTTTAGCTCTCATAGTTTTCTCCTAACGGTGTGTCAAAGTCAAAATTTGCATATTTTGCTGCCATGCAAATAGTGAAAGCCAATTGACTTACGTAAGTGAAATAATTCACGGTGAGATAACATACCATGGGCTATGTAATTAAAAGCTTTAAAACACATCCAATGAACTATTTTTATATTTAAACAAATTTCGAATTTGCAATATTTTCCTGTATTTTTGCGATATTTTTAAAAATTCCAAAAAATATTAAGTGCTGGGTATTAAAATGTTTCATTACAGAGCTAATGGAAAGTTAGTTCATAGTGAATTATTTCATTTAAATAGATCAATTAGTTTTCACTATTTGCATGGCAGCGTAACAAGCAAATTTTGACTTTGACGCTTCGTTATGATAAAACTATGAGAGATAAAATTGTTTCGTAAGAGGAAACTGCACTCACAAGTATCGTCTACAAAACTAACACTATTTCATGTAAATATAAAATTATGACTTTATCGCACTTGAACACCCTTAAGGGCGTTCGTGTGGCAAAAATTCATAATTTTATATTTGTATGGCATAGTGTTCGCACTATAGCCGTTACTTATGACTACATTTCCCATTTGTAAAATATTTTTAACTCTCTCAGTTTTCCCATTGTGACATGAATAAGTCAAAATTTACAAGTTACGCGAACATAGTAATAACAAAAACAATGAATAAAATAATTTGCACTGAAATGAGATAATGGACAATATGCTAAAAGATTTAAAAACAGACCATGAAATTCCTATGTACTTTTTAAAAAAATCTTAACATGACGGCAATTTACTTAATGTGTAGAAAATTTTAAAACAAACAAAATGACCTTGTTGTGTGTATTTAAATAATTCAGCATATTGCCCATAACGTCTTATTTTAGTGTAAATTTTTTCATTCGGTTCAGTCCCTTGGTTTTTCTTAACCCTATGCTCCCGTAACTTGCGGAATTCTGTATTTAACGTGCCGCTATGGAAAAACTGTGAGAACTAAATAACTTTTACAAGTGGAAGGATATAGTCACAAGTAAAGTACATAAAACGAACACTATGTCGTGGCAATAAAAAATTATGAATTTTTGCCACGTGAACACCATTAAAGGGGAATGTTATACAATTTTAATTTATTTTCAGTTTTTGAGCTATAACATTTATTCAAATTGTATTATCAAAATTTTCTCTTCGACAAAGCATAGGATATATTCGTGGTAAACTCGTTGACATAAATATTAATGGAATATTTCATTAATTTGTAATACTGAATCGTTGCAAGAGAATTATAGGTTAACTTTCAAGAATTCTCTTGCAATGATTATGCATGACAAATTAACGAAATATTTCATTATTATTTACGTCAAGCAGTATACCAAGAATATATTCTATGCTATGTCGAAGCGAAACTTTTGATAATACAATTTATTTGAATAAATGTTATGTTTCAAAAACTGAAAATACAATAAAATTGTCTAAAACTACTGCTTGAGCTGATTAAACAGCTCGACGCGAGTCGAATGCAAGTTCTACACCAATGCTCTAGCAGTGGGTACGCAGTTAACCGAACATCATCCGAATGAACGAACATATTGATCATAGGGATCTGCCCGTCCAGTGTAAATAAGTACTGCTTTATTCTGTTCGAACACTGGCCGAGAGACACCATTTTTTTTTTCCGGATGGATTCGCTCGCTCGCCGAGTGAAAACACACAGTTCGGGAAATCATTCTATGTACAACCTTTTTGAAGCAAGGTAACTGCTACTGCATCTACACTGTAAATCTTCTTGTTAATATACGATACCGACGTTTAGAACTCTTAAAAAATTATTACGGTAAAATTGTTTCACATATTGTTTGTTACCTTAATTGTAAAACCTCGTAACTGCAATATTTTTAAAGATTTGAGCTATTTAAAATCATCTTAATAACGTATTTACAAATAAATATAAGCATTTATGTACAATTATGTCATACATACAAAATTACGTAGTTTTTTTCTCAGTGCGAGGGAAATTGCATAGTATCTCACTCCTTTCTGAATGGATGAGAAATTATGTTACGAAGCTTTACAATTAAGGTGACGTAACATTCTAGTGGTAACGTACTGTTTAAGTACAATTCTTTATAAACTTGATACTTACATGCGTAGTGCCTATAATTATTAGTAGAGACATGCAAAATTCGCGTTATTTTCTGACAGCTGACTAGACTCCAAGTGACTATAGGCGCGTTCGACGTCTCCCGCTGGCCGATATATTCGTGACTTGCCGCGGAGAATGCTTACACGGTACAGAGGCCAATCTCTGTAGAAACGTAACACACGTCAATAACAACACATAAAAGTTCGTGGCCAATTGAATCGCAGATTACGATATGTTTTGTATAGGAAATTGAAGTTTAGTCTGCTACCAAGTGATAACGCGAATTTGGCAAGTCTCTAATTATTAGAGATGATGGTTTATCGCGGGAAAACTTGACTGTTTGCTGGGTTTCAACGCATGTTCAGTTTACCAGAAGATGACTGGCTTTAGCTTATATGTGGCGCTGTTGCTCTATTTGGCTGATCCAATAAGAATCCCGCTGTTGTAATATTTGATGCCTGTTATTGGTTTGCAGACAGCTACGTTGTGTCAGACGTACATCACCTAATTATATGTGTTGTAATTAACTACAGCGTTTCAAGGGTACTGGGCAGAAAATATTTTCGCGATATATCATCCTCTCTAATAATGATATGTGGAGGCAATGAGTTTTGGTGAAAAGAATTCTGCAACATTTGGTTTCAATGCCACACGTTCACATCTGCAGTTCTGGTATGTAGTTATTGTCAGCGTGCATTATTGTAGAGGCGTCACCCATTTGACTGTGCCAATGAGAATAACATCACTGCGATACTACACGTCTGCGATTTGCGGGTAGATCCCAGATATGTTGAGAGTTAAAAACAGCCTATCACTGACCATGAAGCAGAGCTGCAGATGTGCACGTAAGGCACTGAAACAAACTGGGGAAAATTCTTTTCGCGAAAAAACAGGGTCCCTAATAATCATATGTGATTTTACTTTAGTTTACAAGATTTTTCTGGTGAAAGTACCCATTTTCTTTTTACTGTGCACGTAGAAGGGAGAGACGCAGTGCAAGAAGAATTGCGAGAAAGAGAAAGGCGACCATAACACCCTTCTTTCAACCCTCAAGAGCATCTGGAAACTGACCATGTGTCCTCCCTGTCATATTATTATTATTACACCCTCGAGATGTCTTTACTCGGAGAGCTTCGATCTGTCGACTAGTGCCTTTCTTCCCAGTAGCTCCCCTGGGGCGAGACACCTCCTCAAGTCACAGTCGTTTTTTTTTTTTTCGCACAATACTGTTAAAGGCACGAGTCCGAACTTCGGTGGGTGCAAATAATTGATTTTTTCGTAAAAAAAAAAATATTGTGTTGTATGAACAATCACAAATAATTTTAACACTCGAAAAGACTACCTTTTTTTTTTTTTTTTTTTTAATTTCTTACTTTCACATTACATTTCAGTTAATTGAAAAATAACAAACGGGATAACTTCGTGAAAAATTATGTGACGCAACATTAAAATGTGCGAAACATCTGCAAAAAATTACGTAAACTGTACTGTTCCTTGAAATTCTCTTCAGTCGAGACGAGATTGCAGATAATTAAAGCAGAAATATTGCAAAATTTCATACGAAAAAACAACCCCTTAATTGGATATTGCGCCATCTTTCCTTTACCACACACTACAACAAACAAAACAACAAAACACTTCAGTACAACATCCATAGAACAGAGAGTACAGAAAAAGGGAAAGCCAGTGATAGCGTTTCTCAAACTGAAGCGGAGTCTTCGTCGGTGTTGATTTTCCACCTTTGACGCGTGGAAACAGCGTAGCGATAAGAGCCAGTGTCCCACGCTTGACGAGAAGCATATCGCCTCTATTCGCAGCGCGCCAAACTGGCGTGAAGGGTTTTCCTTGTAGTCTTTTTCCTACGGAACTTAAAGTGGTGACCACAACAATTCATCTTTGAATAGTATGAAGTAAAGACAAACGCATGCATCTCGCTTTGCACTTTACGAATCCAGGTAATATTTTCGGTGTTACAGCAGTCTGAAAACCCCGTTTTTAGTAATTTTTAAAGGCCCGAAAATCATGTTTCTAACAAGCGTGCTGAGTTTTTCATAACATAGAAGCATAGTTTCAAGTGTGTGTTCTTTTCGTAGTTAAACATAACATGAATAAGTTACGTGGTTTTGCGTAAGAACTAATACACGTGACACGCTGCGAAGCGTCCATGCGTCAGTCGAGGACTCCTCTTAAGGACGTTGGACCAGTAAAAATTCAAAACTGTATATTTGTGCCAAACACTGTTCAACTTTTGCACATCAAATAACATGTCATTTCCCCCAATAAAAAATTAGGGCCCATATTTTTAGCATAATCACCTATGAAAGTCACAAAATGGCAGTTGTGTTGCCAAAACGATAAAAAATAATTAACTTGCAGAAACAAAATAATTCATATTGATACTTAATGATGTGAGGTACTTCAAGACACGTTTTCAAACACAAAGCGATAATTTTTTGTATTTTTTAAAAATTGATGAAAATTAGTACAATTTTGCATAACTTTGACTTATGGCTACTACTGAAATTTTCAAAACTAACTTTTGTCACACGTGTAATAAAATACACTGATACACTGACTTTCAGTTCCTGTAATTATGAATTCATTAGTCAATCACATTGTTTGATTTTAGCTAAACCGCAATAGTCATTATGTGACTTTGAAAACTATGGGGCCTAATTTTTTTATTTAGGAAAATTACAAGTTATCTGATGTGCAAAATGTGAACAGTGTTCGGCACAAATATAAAAAACTGAAGTTTTACAGGTCCAACGCCCTTAACACACAAACTACACATCGAAAACATTGTTCAAAACAAGTACGTAGTAGTACAAGGTCGACATACTCTCATTATACGCTATGCGCCCCTGTCTAGAGTGTCACGTCAGGTTGTGACGTGTAATAAGAATATTCATTACCGACTCACTACGACGACTTGTTTATCATCTTAGACATTAGGCCTCACAAAAGCCTGTAAGATAAAACAACTTTTCAATATGCCTGATATTATTCGCTTTAGACCTTGCAAAATCATAGTGATAAATTAAAACAATTAAGAACAAAATGCCAAAAACAATCAACAGTGCAAGAATAATCTACTAGTCTTAAAGAACGTGTATGCTGGCGTATTTCCTTACATGATGCAATCTCTATTGGACTCGTTAAATTTAGATAGTCAACTAAGCAGCTAAAGATATAGCTTAGTTAATTTTCTTAATACTGTGCAGCACATAAATTTGCTTTACATAGTTAAAATTAATTAATAAACATAAGCAAAAATATGCAATGACGTCGAATGGTTATCATCACAAACTCTTGGGAATATTTTCCCAGCAACGACCTAGAATCCACTTAGAAAACTCAATTTCAAACATACAAAGATCAAATTACAGATTTTAAAACTCTACCTGTCAACTAATATGAGCAAAAAAAAAGTTACTTATCACATTCCTTATACAAGTATTTTCCTCAAGTTTCTTCTTTGTTATCTAATCACCAGTATGATTCGCCCATGTACTGTGGTTATCATACGTTAGCAGTTGCTAGTTTAAAACCAGGTGAAAACTTTTAATTGTAAAAGATTTTTATGCCTTGTAAAATTAAGTTAAGCAATTTTACAAGCTTATAAAGATGTAACCATATTATTTTGAGTAATAATTTTAAGTTTTCTCCTCGTTTCTGACACACAGTAAAATATACACTGTAATGAAAATCACACATTGTTAGTACTGGAAAGCACCGAGTAATGCATAGTGATATATTTAACAGTTAAAAAATTCCCGACGTAAATGTCGTAAACTCAATGAAAAATTTTACTAGGTTATGTTAATATGCGTTTAGCCCTGTTTTAATAAAATACCACCCGTGTTTTACGTGCTGTATTAAATATTTCTTAAATTTTGAAGTATTAAGAATTTTTGTCTTAATGCTATTCTATTGAGTTTTGCTTTAGTAATAGTGAATTGAAGGGATTAGTTCAGCGCCTGACAGCGAGGTCATTAGAGCTGGTGAGAACGGCATGAGATAAGCACGGAGCAACGGCGGAATGCAAGGACGGGAATGTGGAAGTATCGCGAGAAAACCCACTGCCTAAGGCAACGTCCGCCATGCTTCCCATATGTGAAAATCGGGAGTAACCACACCGTGAATCGAGTCTGAGGCACCGTGGTGCGAGGCGAGTAGTGGTCGGCATCATTACGACAATAATGCGGTCTTCTTTAGTAGTAGCCATGGCAGTGACAGTAGTTGCTGTAGCAATATAGTAATAGTTGTAGCGGTAGTAATAGTAGTAACGGAAGCGGTAGGAGTAGTAGATGTAACAGTAGTAAAATGTGTCGCAGAAGTAATAGTCGTAGAGGTAGTAGCTGCTGTAACAGTAGCAATAGTAGTTGTAATATTAGAAGTAGCGGTAGTAGTAGTACACTGAAAAAAAGAGTATAGTTGTAGGTACCATACATCTGTTAAAATAGGGACAACAAAACAGTTTGGTTATCGGTACTACTCTGGACAGTTCCTTCAACAATCTGCTTTGTAGAAAAAACAAAGAGCCTTGTTGTTTTTACAAACCAGATGGTAACTTCTACAGAACCGATTGTTGAAGGAACTGTCCAGATGGTACCGACAAACAAACTGGTTTGTTGTCCCTATTTTAACACAAGTATGGTACCTGCAACTTTACTATTTTTTTCAGTGTTACATTATCAGTAGCGTTAGCAGCAGTAATGATATCGTTAGCAGTATTAGAAGTATTAGTGGTGGTAGTGGGGGTAGTAGTAACAGTAGTTGCGGTAGCAGTAACAGTAATATCAGCAGTACTGGTAGCACACAAGAAAGAAAAGATTTGTAGGAATTCTTCCCTGCAAAACTATTTTGTAGTACCCTTAAGATGTTGAGGCCACAATATTTTAGTTGCAACAGAAAGCTAGTCTTGGTGACCACAAAATAAATCTTGCAGGGTGAATATCCACAAAATATTTTGTAGCTGCCACAAAATATTATTTTTTTCGTGCAGTAGAAGTAATATCAGTTGCGATAGCAGTAGCATTTCTTCGTTAGTAAGTTTTCCAAACCACAAACTTAAAAAAATGCTTTCGTGAACGTAGTCTTCCCTGCAAAATCTTAAAATATAGTCAGTTGGAAATACATGTCAGAATTACGAAGTATTGGGCCGCCGAGACTTCGCTTCAACAATTTCAATTCCTTCTCGTGCTTCTTTCTGTCGCAGGGCCGTTAAAGTTTATCGGGAGCGCGGCACGAAGACAGAGCAAAGTTCAGGTCGTCTAGGATCGTAACACTTTTAGTGCATTTGTACTTTTATGTCTTCTTCGCTGAAGCCCGTCTCTCGCGACACCTCCAGAGTGGCTTTATACGACGACGATGTTGAAACTGCTTCCTCCGGTGAGACATTCCCTTTCTTTGTGATCCTCCTCTTAACGCTGCTCTGGCGACGCGGCTAATGCATTCCAGGGTGAGAACCTCAGCCCCGGAGTCATTATTGCAACCATTAGCGTCAAGGGAAAATTAAGCCACGTCCGTTTACACTTCACTGGAGAAACTTCCGTCCCGTCCGCGTATTTGCTTCTTAACTTCTCCGGCAACGCGAGTTGCTAGCAAATCGTACGAATGACGACAGGAAGTGTTGGCAGGAGCAGTTTCCAACACTGTGTTTACACCAAATCAACGCCGCTGTTAGAACTTCGTCAAGATAAGCGAGCTCAGTGAAAATGACGATGTTCTTCCCGCTGCGTGCAAACTCTTCATTTTCAGTCTTAAGAGGAGTCTTCACCGGTGTCGAATTTCCACTTCTGACGCGTAGGAACAGCGTAGCGATAAGAGCCAATGTCCCACGCTTGACGAGAAGCATATCGCCTCTATTCGCAGCGCGCCAAACTGGCGTACAAGGTTTTCCTTGTAGCCTTTTTCCTACGGGACATTAAGCTACGACCACAACACTTTATTTTTAAAACTATGAAGTAAAGACCAACGCATGCCTCTCGCTTTGCACTTTACGAATTCAGGTAATAGTTTCGGAGTTACGACAGTCTTAAAAAAAAATAGCCATTTTGAGAGGGCTAAAAATCATGTTTCCAACAAGCGTGCTGAATTTTTGAAATCATTGAAGCATAGTTTCAAGTGTGTGTTCTTTTCGTAGATAAACATAATATGATAAGTTAAGCGATTTCGCGTATAAAAGAATACGCGTGACACGCTGCAACGACGTCCATGCGGCAGTTGAGGATTCCTCTTAAGAAGGCCATCTAGGTAAATGTATTTTGGGTATTCGAGACTTAGAAGTGTGGGAGTGGTAAGGACGAGATTACACGAGCATCATGCCTCTCCCTAGCCTCTAGGCGCAAGTCGCTGAACTGACTTGAAGTGCCAATATGAGATCAGTGGTAACCATATTATTTTATTACGTATTTTTGAAGACAAAGTTGTATTGTACCTGCATATACTCTATAAAAGATACTGCGCAAAGATTTTCATTCCTAAAAAAAGACAGCAGATACTCTCATTTTCACCACTTTCGGCCGCTAGAAAACTCGCTTTAAGGGCGCGGTCTACCGCAATTTTCATCGCCATTTTTTTATTTTTTATTTGCAGCAGATATTTTTTTTTACTTATTTTAGACACAAAATGTGACTAGATTTGGCTCTTATGAAATTTCTTTATCTCTCATTGTTTTCGCGTAATGGCTCGTTAAAAAAAAATATTTTGCATGTTTCCGTTTTAAGGACTACACTAAAACCAACTGATATAACAAACTCCAAAAAATCACAATGGATAAAGACATTGTAGGCTACAATGTCATGCACATAAAAATAAAGAATAAAAATTATTTGTATTTAAATTTTTATTTTTGTTTTAGAATTTTTTTAAAAATACAAATATTTTTTAGTCTTTATTTTTATAGGCATGACATTGTAGCCTGCAATGCCTTAATCTACTGAGATTTTTTTGAGTTTGGTATACCAGTTGGTTTTAGTGTAGTCCTTAAAACGGAAACATACAAAATATGACTTTAACAAGCCATTACGCGAAAATTATTAGATAAAAAAAAAATTATAAGAGCCAAATTTAGTCACATTTTGTGTTTAAAATAATAAAATAAAATCAGGTACAAATAAAAGATAAAAAAATCGTGATGAAAATTGCGGTAGACCGCGCCCTTAATGAGTAGTGGTGAATTAGAAATGGGTATACACACGTAAACTGTTCTTTAAAAACTATTCCTAAGCAAAAATCACTTATGTACGATGAACAGTATTAGAGTTACCTGATAACGACGGAAGCTCTGCATACTAGCGGAGGCCTGGGCAGACGGCCACCTTAAGGGTGTTCGAGTGGGTAAAAATCATAATTTTATATTGGCATAAACCAGTGTCAGTTTTGTGGACGTTACTTAGGAGTACATTTTCCTCTTACAAAAAAATTAGCTCAGCCAGTTTTCCCATAATGGCATTTCAAAGTCAAAATTTGCATGTTTTTAACTCTTAGATCCCCAAAAAACCAATCAATATAATAAAACTAAATAATTCACGGTGAAAATACATGCCACTGGCTAGCGCTTTAAGCATATAAAAACCCATTTAAACAATGCTTCGTATTTTTAAAAGATTTCAGAAATTTGAAATTATTTTGCTACATTTAGGAAATTTTTTTAAATACAAAAAAAAAAGGTATTGGATATTTATAAACATAAAATCCTAGCCCGTGTCATGTACTTTTACTGTGAATTTTTTCGTTTCATTATGTTGATTGGTTTTCAGGGGATGTATGAACTAAAAACATGCAAATTTTGGCTTTGAAATACCTTTATGAGAAAACTGCCTGATCTAAAAATTTTTTGTGAAAGGAAAATATACTCCCCAGTTACGTCTACAAAACCCACATTGTTTCATACAAATATCAAATTATGATTTTTTCCCACTTGCTCACCCTTAAGGTGCCGCCTCTCCAGAGCCATGACAAGAGCAAGGACAGGTATTTACATGTTATGTTAATTACATGGGGCGCAGTCATCTGTCGAAGATATATAGGTCCATATACAACCACTAACGTTTTGATTATCACGATACGGCACACACTTTTACATGATCTTTTTTATTTATTTTTCAGAACCCAAATCCTACCAATGACAGATTATTCTATTTGAAAAAAAAAAAAAAAAAACACTTACTCATATATGTTACAAAATGTTACATTCATGTAGCAATATTTTAATAATCTTAATGCAGGAAATGGGCATGACATTCCCCCCAAAACACATCAGTTTGGCTTCTATTCAAACATAAAAATTTTAGGTGTTTTATTTGTCAGGGTACGATACTCTTGTATTATGTTACATACTGGTATCAAGAACCCAAAAAGAAGAATTATTCCAAAATAAGTATAATCGAAAAATATATCAGTATGAAAGGAACGCATATGCCAACGGAGATATCTAAAAAGATTCGCGGGTTACAGGCAACTCAAAGTCTGGTCATTGCAGTTAAAGTAAAAAATTCGAAAGCAAAGATTCCATGTTCGATAATACCCCGTAGTGTCTCAATTATTATTATTATTATTATTATTATTATTATTATTATTATTATTATTTTCGCAATTCTTAGGGAAACTAATCCCAGCCAAACATTATATTTGTTTGATGCCAAGAAAATACTGTTGGGAAACTAAATACGATGTGTTTGAAAGAGTCTTACCTTGGGGGTAAATGATTTAGTGAATTATTGTGGACATACCTATGGCAGTGCTTTGTCGTTTATTTTAAACTTTTAACTTTTGTTTGTGTAGTCTGTGATTTAACACTCTCGGGATTTTACAAAACATGTTTATCTCTTTCAATGTCGGCTACAGCTGATTTGGCTTGTAATTTCTCTATTGTTTTACGTGGCTGGTCTTCAGAAAAATAATAACAATGGCGTACGTCATCCGCACTACTTCACTTCAAAAATTGATTTCAGCAAGAAAAGTGTTCGAAGACACGCACGGTAGTTTTAACAGTGATCGTGCAAGTATTTTCAAAGCAACGAAATGTTCATATTCATAAGTCCCGTACATTATTTTGTCACTAAAAATCCTAATTTGCGCCAAATTTTTCTGGGAGCAATAATCCTAACAGTTTTTCAGTTTTTTTGTACCGAAATCGTCACCATTATTGTTATAAAAATAAGCCAAAATCAAGCAAAATAATTATATATTATTTATTTTACAAAATGCCTGCATGTAATTGTGCATCGAATACTGCTCTTAGACTTGAATTTCATCCTTCAAAGAATCCCGTTACAAAAGTTTGAGTTTTTTTAACTAATGTGAAAAAAACATATCTAGCCTGCCAATACAGGATGTACAGAAACAGACTCACAATAAGCAAACCGCGCGAATCCTGGACTAAACTGGAGACGAAGATATCAGTGGCTAAACGTTGTACGAAGACATTTTGTGTGCACGATGTGGCAACATAGCACTGTAGTTAGTCCCTTCTTGCGCTCCACAGATATCTTACTTATCTTACTAATACTGTTCTGACTTGCATATTACGGGTATATGTTAAAAAACTCACGCAGTCCAATCTTATTCTACGTTTACTTGACGTAACATACACAAAATAACACCTGGACGTGGAGCGCAAGAGGGAACCATTTCCATGCAGTGTTGCCAAATTGTGCACGAAATATGTCTTGTGCAACATTTTGACTCTTACAATGTTGCCTCCAATTTAACCCAGGATTCGCGTGTTATGTTTATTATGCGATTCTGGATGTCCTGTACAGTAAAGGCGAACAATTTTTTGTTTCACCCGACAATACCTTTCAGGGAAAAGTACGGTGCTGCTACAAGGGTAAGAGCGATAGAAGATAAAGGGTTGGGGGGGGGGGGTAGGTGGAGAGGACTGCACCCATCGTCCCTGCGGTGTTTGCGCAGGCCATTTTAACAGGTCCGGAGCGATGTGGGGCAAGCGAGAGTTGTGTGCATAGTCGAAAGTGGCTAACGGGGAGAGGGTTGGGTACTCCAGGCTCGTAAAACACGGCCGCGAGGGGTGTTGTATGTGAGGGGGTTGCAGGAAAGGAGGGAGGAGGGAGGACTCACGAGGCGCACCGAGCGAACTAACAAGCCCTGAAATTCTGGCTGCCGCTCGCATGGAGGGCTCTTCGTGGCGTGGGCGGGCCCAAGTGGCCAACAAAGCGGAAAGAGGTAATGAAGGATGTCGGCCTGTTGGGGAGGATCCACTGTTGCCACCTTCCTCAACTTTCATCCCCTCCCCACCAAACGAGTTCAACAGGGGATGACTCATGACCTCCCGAAGTCGTTCCCCTTCACCATGACGCGACGTCAACTTTCTCAAACCCCTTCACTCTCGTAGGGGAAGTCATTAAAAGTTTGGGCGTCGCCGCATCGCATTGGGTTATGCCTCTGGGCAGATTGAAGACGAGGACATCCAGAAATCCCGGAAGGATCCGATTCTGTTGTCCCTGAAGTACTAGATGGTGACGATGAGCATCGAGGCGAAAGAAAACGAGAGCACCCCAAAAAGCTTGGTGACTACCACAACTATTCTTACTTGAATATCGCTCATGCCTAGAACAGGTCGAAGACGACAAGACGTCCACGATATCAGTCAACGTTCCGAGGAAAAATCCTCTTGAATTAAGAGCTCGGTGAGATGCCAATGGAATGAATAAAGAGGAAGAAGATTGGGAGCAACCCAACAAAACTTGGCGACTGTAAACGCTACATGTTCTGTAAAGAACCACTCGCTTCTCACCTAGGCGATCCGGGTCGGTTCCCGGATTTTCGCATGTGAGAATCGTGCCGGACCATGTCACTTGGCAGGTTTTCTCGGGGATCTTCTGTTTCATCCGCCCTCTCATTCCTTAGATTCTCCACCGTGGATACACATTTCATGTCATCCTTCGGAGTATGCAGATTGCCTACGGGTATCCCACTCATAAAATTTACATTCGGGTTTGCGATACCCTGGCGCTCAGGTATCCTCATCATACGATATTTATTAGGGGCCGGAAAATTTCACGGATTCAATGATCTACATGTTAGAATCAACTATCCTATGCATACTCAAGCCCCGACCATTTGTCCACTATAGCTGCTACTCGGTGGAACAGCAGACAATGAACTAATAGACGGGGCTTGAATATGTATACGACAATGGATTCTAGCATGCGGGTCATTGAATCCGCTAAATTTTCCGGCCTCTAATATTTATTTATGAGCCTCTATAGCAAGGAACCGGAAAATTTCGCGAATTCAACGATCTATGTGTAGAGAACATGCAAAATTCGCGTTATCACTTGGTAGCAGACTAAACTTCAATTTCCTATACAAAACAGATCGTAATCTGCGATTCAATTGGCCACGAACTTTTGTGTGTTGTTATTGACGTGTGTTACGTTTTTACAGAGATTGGCCTCTGTACCGTGTAAGCATTCTCCGCGGCAAGTCACGAATATATCGGCCAGCGGGAGACGTCGAACGCGCCTATAGTCACTTGGAGTCTAGTCAGCTGTCAGAAAATAACGCGAATTTTGCATGTCTCTACCTATGTGTTAGAATCAACTATCCTATGCATTCTCGAGCCCCGACTATTAGTCAACTGGCTGCTGCTCACTGGAACAGCAGACAGTGAGCAAACAGTCGGGGCTTGAGCATGCATAGTACAATGGATTCTAGCCTGCAGGTCATCGAATTCGCGAAATTTTCCAGTCCCTATCTATAACTAAAAATTCACAAATTATAGTCAAATAACATATATTGATAACATTTTAGACACCAAAAATCTTTTATTTACCGTTACGGTTGTTACATATTGAATTGCAGTTAAGAAAGTTATAAGAATTTTCTTAAAGCCATTCGATCTGTAACAACAGTAACGGTAAATAAGTATTTATGGTGTCTAACGTTCAATAAATATGTATTCTATTACGTAGTTAAGTTAAAGTTTCAAACATTTACTCAGAAGAAGTTATCACACGAAATACAAAAAATCAAGATGGTGACTATCACTCACTCTTAACCACAAATATTCCTCCGATTAAAAAAAAAAGTCGTGCTGGACGATTATGTTGGTTATTTTTAATTTTTTCGTTGATATTCCGTTTCTCCGCCCTTTCATTTCGGCTGAGCTCCGTATTCTAATCATCTTCAATATCAGAGTTGATATCTCGCAGTTAACAGCGTCGCCTATCTACGCATTAGAGTCTCAGAATCTACCGACGAAGCTATAAGGGCGACCTTGAAGTGAGGGTCGAATGCCGCATCGCCACAACGAACTAAGTGCTGTGAACCAGCGTGCAAGATTCCCGTCGATCCACTTTAAGAGGAGACCCAACAGTTTTACTGGAGGAAAGTCTGCAGCAAAGATCTGTGCACGTGTCTATTGAGTTTCACATATATCCGGTTAGTACATTTTGAAGTACGGCAGTCTGAAAATACCGTGTTTAGCAATGTTGGAAGACTCAGAGAAACAATGGTTTAAACGAGCATGGTTTTTTTAACAGCCCCCCCTCCGGCTCCCAGCAAAATTTTAGTAATTTTAATAATTTTTTGTATTTGTACAAGACTTTGTTTGTTTTATAGGGATATAGTGTGACAATTTTTTTTACAGTAATTAAAAATTTCTTGCTTTCATAGTTTTTGTATAGTGACATGTCAAAGCCAAAATTGGCACAAAACGGTTTCATACAAGAAACGAATACCAACTGACTTACAGAAATAAACAAAATCACACTCAAGAACAGTTTCGCAGGCTACGTCTAGACATAAATAAAAAACGACATTGAATATTTTTGTGCTTTTAAAAAACTGCTCAATTTGGAATAAAAAAATTGCCAAATTTGTGTATTTTTTAAAATACAAAATGTTTCAATGCAGTGTTTTATGAATGTTCATTTGTAGCCCGCAACAACATTCTTCAGTGGGAACTATTTCGTTCATGTAAGTTAATTGGTTTTTGTTTCTTGTATTAAACCGTTTTATTCAAATTTTAGCTTATATTTGCCACTGTACAAAAATTATGAAAGGTAGAAAATTTTAATTACAAAACAATACCTCGTACAAACATAAACATTATTAAAATAATAAAAATTTTGCGTGAACTCCCCCTCAACAATGACATTTCTTCGTTCTTGTAAAAAGTGCGTTTTCTTTTCGTACATTGACACAGCGTGCACCTATGAAATAACTTCGTGTTAAAAATAGAATTTGCGAACACACTGCAACATATTTTAAGCGGGCGGTAGGCGGCACTCTTAAGTATACAGGACCCATTCACGATATTTTTTTTATATTAATTTTGAATTCTTGAAGTCAGCAGATATTGTTGCGCTCCACTTCCAGGTATTATTTTATGTACATGTTACGTGAAGTAAACGTAGACTCATGTTTGGGCTGCTAGAAATTTTAACCTGCACCCATAATGTGCAGGTAAGAACAGTAGACGTTATATTATTATTATTATTATTATTATTATTATTATTATTATCATTATTATTATTATTATTATAAGTAGGGCCCGGTAGTTTTCACGAATTAGTTTTGCCCCACTTTGTTTCAATGTCTTGTGTACACCTGCAGCTCAAGTTCATGATGATTGGCAGAGTTTTTGTGCAGGGTTATTGTTCATTTGACTATGCCAATCAGTACACGGATAACTGTGACGCAACACGTCAGCGATTAGTGGGCTTAACCTCCAGACGTGTTACGGCATCCAATCGCTGACCACAAAGCAGAGATGCAGATGCGCACGTAAGACACTGAAACAAAGTGCTGCAAAAGTCTTTTCGCGAAAACTACCGGGCCCTAGAGATAAGTAAGATATCTTTGGAACGCAAGAGAAGACTAACTTCAATGCTAAGTCGCCACATCTTTAGGGCGATGAACGTTTCGCGAGAAGAATATTGCCCCAGTTTGTTTCAGTGCATTATGTGCACATCTGCAGTTCTCATTCATGGTTATTGGTTGTGTGTCTTTGTTAAGTGACGTCTCTAGTTTGACTGTGCCAAACACAGTATGGTTAATGTAACACAACACGTCTGTGATATGCGGGTAGAATTTCAAGACAAGTGAGTGGTAAAAAACACCCAACCGCATATAGCTAATGAAGAGTTAATTAAAGTGAAATCTATATTAGATAAAAATTTGCTCTCTCTTAATGTAACTAAAACAAAGTGCATACCATTTTCTGCAAACAAATCTGGTCAACCAAAGGAACACCAAGAACTCAAAATACATAACTGTAGTCAATTAAATGCAAACTGTAAATGTAACGTCATATAACGAGTAGAGGAAACAAAATATTTGGGTGTTATGTTAGATTGTAATTTAAAATGGGACAGGTATGTTTCTTACTTAAATAAAAAAATTCGTAAAACAATATATAAATTTGTGGAACTTAGATCTGTTTTATCAATTGAATATATTAGAATTGTTTATGTAGCCATTATTCAATCTGTTCTAATGTACGGTATAATAGCATGGGGATGTATGAGCAAAACGGCAATCAAGCCACTAATTGTAATACAAAAAGTTATTTTACGAACTGTGTTTAGAAAGACTTTTAACCATCAACCAAAAGAACTTTTCAGTCATTTGAGAGTGTTCAATATCAGAAAATTGTATATTAGAACCATATTAGTCAATTTCTTTAATAAAATGTTACCAGTACAGTATTTATCTCATATATATCCTACTCGATATAATTTAAACCAAAATTTACCAATTCCCCTAGTTCACAAAACAATTTCTCAAAGATCATCCACATTCTTGCTTTCAAAAATTGTAGCAATTCTTCCTGAAAATATAAAAAATAATAATATAAATAAGAAAATATATATTGATCGATGGTTAAATAAC
>PNEQ01055307.1:0-16524 GCA_003012365.1 Medauroidea extradentata
CTGCAGCAGTCACCAGACGCACTAGGTCGTTAGGACGGAGTAGTGCTCTGCTGGAGATCTTATCGCGCTATGGAATTCCTCTCATAACTGAGCGAGAGCTGAAACACGGGAGGTAGACAGAGATATGGACTAGAGGATGGTACCTGTGGCGCCGTCACGCGGATTTTCCCGAAACTCTAAGGGACCAAGGCCCGTTAAGTGGTACAGTTTATGCAGATAGCATGAATATCACCTGTACTGCTACACAGGGAACAGTAGGTATGGTAGTATCTGTACACAAACAACAGCAGACAGGTTGTAATGTAGCAAATATAATCATTATTGAGAATAAAATAAACAAAACAGTGTTAATAAGATAAAGTAAGCTAATATGGGGTCAGTTGTGAGTAAACTTGACTTTCATAACTATACATGTATATATAACATTAACATCAGTTATAGTTTCTAAGATTTTCTAAGCCAATGTAGAAAAAACTGGAAAAGAACAATCCTAGAGAAAATTTTTTTGTCATCTTTTTAAGCAAACATTTTGCTAGATTGACACATTCAAAAGCGCAATCTCCCTTGCTGCTATAAGATGTACAAAATTCCATCGAAATTCCAACGACAGACATTTTCCCAATCTTGTGTCTGCCTTGGGAAAAGTTTTTGTTCATAAAGTTAGCAATATTTGTTGTCTAGGATTGTTCTGTTCTGATAATTGCATAATACTTTTGAGAAACCTGACATGTTTACTTAATGCACTGATTTATGTACCATGCCTTCTTAACACAGAGATGTAGAAAACAGCTTACACTGTCTGACAAACTTTTTAACTGTATAGCCCATTACCTATAGTTCAGTAGTAAGTTACATGACAAAAATGAAACACATTCACAATAATAACTCCAGCTGACCCTACTGTATTGGTGGTGCAGTAAAAAGTGAGTTGGAGCAGTTATTGGACTTTCACATCACATCCTAAAGGATACTGAGTTCAGTTTTCCAGGGTTTTTGTAATTCACTCCAGGTGATGATTCCTCAATACAGGCCCTGGTTGATTCCATTACCCTTTCCCCAAGTGTACCTCTACCGAGTATGTGGAGCTATCCGAGGATATGTAGAACATCAAATAAATTTAATACTATTTGGTTAACATACTAACTACAAAATTCTCATAAAAATATACTTTTAAAAACAAGAATTTTCATTGATACAAATATGTTATTTATGTAACAATTATGGAATATCACACTACAACTCACAAAATGAAATATTTGTACAACAAACAAGATTAATTTCAAGTTTTCCATGCTAGCAACTTGAATACAACTTGAATAAAATCAGTTTCTTCATGTGCAATCATGAAGCGGTAACAGTCAGCCAATTGCAAAATACATACAGCAGAAAAGAACGTTACTTAAACAAATGTAACTGTCATATTTTTTAATTACCCAATCTCTTTTCACAATGTTCTAAATTATTATATCTTCCATACCAGAAAGGATGTATAGAAAGGCCTAGGATGTTTCGGCATTCTAAATGGTAAAATATTAGAGAAAAATGTTCAAACAAAACAGTTTTCTGTAAAACCGTCATAACATGTTTGTCGCTTTACGTATTTAACATGTGACGAAGCAAATTAATGCAGCAGTAAAACAAACAACATATATTCAGAAGGATCTGGGTTTGATTCCCAGTACGACCTTGGTTTTCCTATGACACTTGACAAATATGCTGGGATAGAACTCAGCAGATTCCTGTCCCACATCCTGTTCATCTGAGCCAGTCTCAAATGACCACATTGTCCACATGTTAAGTTCTACCTACGTATTGTTAATGTGTAGTTAGTAATTTGTATTTACGACAAACTCTATAACCCTATTGTCGTTACACATGCATTAGGTAGTTAACAGACTTGCGCAAAACGTAGACACATGCACACACTCATATGTTAACAGTGAGTATGGTTCTGTCAGTGGTCATATTATTGAGGTGTGACAACTGATGCAGTTTATGCAATGTTGAAACTTAATGTTGTTACAGGGAGATCAAGAAGTCATTTAAATTTTAGCAGCTTGTCGAATTGGGCATTGGAACATTTTTGCAGCGGGTTGGAAACACAGATTATTTTGCTTAGCTATTGTGTGTTCCCAGTGTATTGTTTATTTAAAACACATTTCAGAGAAGGGTTTTTGGGTACATTTAAGGAACACACATATTGAAAACACAAGTTCCTAGCTGCCCAACACAACAACAAATAACTTTTCCACAAAGTTATCTCACAATCTAGAACTCAAATTTACAAGACATTATCCAATTATTCTAAAATGAACTCTGCAGCATATTGATTTTTTAACAATAGCAGGGGCAGCACCTGAAGTCCTACAATTCTAGTAATGTGACGAACATTGCACAGTCAAAACCTCACATAGGTGCACTGACGTGCAACAGCCTGTGCGTATTTATCTTGTAGCCCGTCGTGTGCACCATGCCACCATTACGGAACAGACCGAGCGCCCGTACAGCCACGGCATATGGGAATGGACCCGGCCACGTGGGCACACGAGGTAGCGGCGTCCAGACGCCGCCCCCGCGACGCCGGGTGCCACCAGCATGTGCGTCGGTCCTGTATAACTACCGGCAAATGGTAGGAATGTGCCCCCTTGACGAGAAGCGACGTAATTTAACGTCAAAGTTGAATACCGTGTAAAAGCCCTCCCGTGCTTTTCTCGTCAAGGGGAGTTATGCCATTTAACAGACAATAATATAGACAGGCCAGGCGTAAGTGTGTTTTATGTGTACTGTGCCCCCTCTCAACTTTTTCGTATTTAACCTTAATACCAGTAAAACACCCCTGCGCCTCGTGACAACTTGGACTCGCCCACGCACCCAACTTGCCGCCCAAATATCTACACACGTTCTCACCAAACAGTTTCACGTTTTATTTGTTCTGTAATTGCCAGTGTTGTGTTATAATTATTTCTATTCAAATAACGTCCAAATGCAGTGTCTACATTTTTAAATGTTGTATGGTTCAAAATATCACGTAACTATAAATTACGTAAACTCTCCATAAACTATCCCGTTATACAAATCTGGGACTCTAACCCTCAAGTTGTGCTATTATAAGTGTTTTGGGCTTTTGCCTCTATTTAATTTTTGTAATTTTGTGTTTTTCGACGAGTGCTTCCCGCGCTTTGGCGGCACGACGTCATGCACGCAGGAAGGACTCGCCAGTTGGCATTACGCGGCGGACCGGGACGGTCGACTTGCTAGTCACTCCGGGACCTTCACATCTTTGCATAATCAGTAGCGTACCAATAGTTATTCTTTTTCGTCTGGAACATGTTCTTTTAATCTTTGCTGGCCCGGAGGTGTACCGTTCATCCCTGCAACTCGTCGCCCAGGGGCGACAAGGCTTTTGAAAAATAGTTATAAAAATGTTACGTTAAAATTTGATTGCCAATGTTTACAAAGGTGTGGGCGACGTGATAAAATGTACGGGAAAATAAATTTTGACTTACATTGCTTTTGATGTTGGATGTAGTTGTTGCTGGTTGCATCAGTTGATGGTTGGCGGTTGAACTGATGATGTAGCATTGCACTATTGATGTGATAATGGCCGAACACACGCAACACAGTTAACGTTGAGCACTGTCCCGATGTGCGACGTACTGTAGTGGAGTAGCACGCGGTTGACCGGCGCGTAGACACGGAACATCTTCGCGGGAGCATCGGCTCTCTCCGAACGCGTGTGCCAAGGCGGCCGGTGGCTGATCGGTTGCCCGGTCACGTAGGTGCTGGCTAGCGGTGCTGTGGTGTGGCGCGGCTGGTGTGCTGCTGATGACTGTTCTGCGTTCGGTTGGCCTCGGGGATCTTCGGCGCGACTCGAGCGGAGCGAGGGTGGTCGTGTGCATGGCGCGGGAGGGGTGGTAGCCTCGTCGATCGATATTCTGGCGGAGTGGGTGGTTGTCCTTGAGCGCGCCCTGCCTCCCTCCTGACCGGATAGCGTAGGGGTTGAGAGGGTGGATGTTGGAATGTTGGCGCAAAATGGCCGCCTTCGCGCACTCTTCCCTCCGCGGCGCATACAATGGCGACCACGTGGTCTCCGCACGCGAATTTTACCGTAACTGCAACTGCGATGGTGCGTGGTTGTTAACGCCACACAAGTTGGGCGACAATTTGACGTGAGCGGGGGTCGTGATTAAGTGTTGTTTGCCTGGTGCGCCAGCCCGTTAAGAGAGAACAGGCACTCATGAGAGCAGAGACTCTAGGTTTCAGGGCCACGTGGCCGACGGCCGTGGCGTTGCAGAACACTCCCCACTCTACGTCGCTAAGTTACTTACACAGGGGAATCTTATGGTGTTCCCCACGCCCGTAGCACTAAAGTAGAAAAATACACACATAACACACTGTAGGTAGAACACTGGTAAGCGGGTTGATGGGTCCCGCGTCCTTATGGCCGTGAAACAGCAAGTAATAAATACGCACCTGTAATCTGGAAAATCGTATTTATTGGTAAAGCACCATGCTCCAATCATACAACACTGGGCTACAAGATAAATACGCGCAGGCTGTTGCACGTCAAACGGTCCCTCCTGGGGAGCCCGTCTGTGCACCATGATGCTGTCGGCTTACCTTGACAGGGACGGCTCCAGGGGCCTATCAACCGCGCTGGAGCTGGAATCACCTGCTGGGGTAGCGGTGCTGGAGTGGGGTCCACGTTGTTGAGTGGAGATGAGGTGGTCTTAGCGTGACGCAGGTAGAGCACTGGTGGAGTGCCCTGCGACGCAGACTGTCGAAGGCGACGGAGAGACGTCGATGTCTCCGCCGTCATTGGTGGGTGCCCGTTCCATGTTGACGACACCTGGAGGGACCTTGAGGGCGACCGCGAGGCGTGGCTCGGGTCGGAGTGGTAGGGAGGGGTGGTGTGGCAACACCGGACCCATTATCCCCCCTCATGAAGGCCATGTAGTCCAGATGCCATCCATGTCGTACGGTTAGGTCTGCACCAGGCCAAGAAGGTGGCTGGCCGCTGACCGAAGGTGACCATCCGACGGGAGCAGGGCTGTCGCTTCTTGTGGGCCAGGCGTGAATGGTCTCAGCGGTGGGAGACCACTCGTCAGGGGGCGCCGGGGGTGCGTACAGACACGGCAGTGGGGATCCGTTCCCGCACCGTCTTCCTGGGTGTGATGGCAGAAGAGCGCTCTAGCCCAGCCTTCATCAGACCAGCTGTATCTTCATGGTTGCCACCCACCGGGTCAGTGGTGGTGGCAAATGGCCACTGAGAGTAGCTTCGCACGCCTGGCAATGGGTGTCTCTTCTGCGCGCGATGTTCTGCGGCTTGGCTTTTGTCAAGTCTGTGGCTCTTAAGTGGTTGGCGATGCTACGCACATTTCCTACCGATAGGCAGTATGTGAACATGACAATTCAAGAATTGCTGAAAATTAATGGACCATGTCGCTGAGGGTGGCAAGTTGCCCGCCGATTAGCTCCCCTTGTGGGAGGGGGGTTCTGCCTCGCTGAAAAGCTCTCCCTCGTATGGTATGATATATACAAGAAGATGAAATGAGGGAATACCATGGAGCACACAACGATAGCATAAGAATGTGATGAGCAACAGAGAGAGAGAAATAAAACGAAAACAAACAAGGTGAACTATTGGGGTTGGGATGTGTTGGCTTTGCTCTGCTGAGTATGTAACACATGTCGGACGATCAAGAGTACTGCCGAAATAGGATGGACCATGTGATGAGGGGAGACCACAACCCTCGCCTCTCAGCATGAGGGGGGATTCGCCAATGCCCGCCTATTAGCTTAGTTACTGGGAGGGGGGAGTGTGTCTCTCCGATTAACTCTTCCGTGCTGGTGTGTATATATACATGTGAAATGAAATGGTAGACAGTCCTAAGGATCACACAACCCAGTAGATCAGAAGCAGAAAGTAGCATATTGTAAAATTTGGAGAAAAGAAAAATGATCATAAAAACCAACAATGACATTGACACTTAAAAAGCGAAAGTTCGCAAGCACGTCGGCTGCTGCGGAGGTTGTCGCAGTTGGTAGCACTAATGTGCAGCAATGTTGATTTGACAAGAATAGAGCTTGGTGATGTGATCAAGTACGAAAGCACAGTAAGTAAACAAATGACAAGTCACGTGGAAGCAGTGAAATTGCATGCATGGAGGTTGGCAGCAATGTTTACATGTAAATGGTAACACAGTCTAGGGTGGTTTGTATCGTGCAGTTTGTAGCACTGACGTCATTGTTTACATCAGCGAGGTGTGTTGTGGTTGGCAAGTTGGTACACCTGCGGCGAACGTAAACACTTGTCAGCGTAAACAATGTCTGTAATTATGTAATTTCAAGTCACTATGGAGTGCACTTAGTTCAGCGAACTGTGTTGACTATTTCGTTGGCGCTGGGGCCCGGTACGGAATGTGCAGAACAGCAATTTGCAAATTGCTGCCACGTAATTTAATTTTGCATACTGCGTATTTGTGTCATCGTCGCAACGTAATCGTTTCTTTCACGAAGTGTGAAACTACCCTAAAGTGTACCTATGAGTGCTACCACGCTTGAGTCTACGGGTTTAGTGCATGTACATTGGCGTACGATATCACGTAACTTTCAAGTGTTCATAACCACAACGGGATACGTACTGCTGTTCAGCACATTCCGTACCGGGCCCCAGCGCCAACGAAATAGTCAACACAGTTCGCTGAACTAAGTGCACTCCATAGTGACTTGAAATTACGTAATTACAGACATTGTTTACTCTGACAAGTGTTTACATTCGCCGCAGGTGTACCAACTTGCCAACCACAACACACCTCGCTGATGTAAACAATGACGTCAGTGCTACCAACTGCACGATACAAACCACCCTAGACTGTGTTACCATTTACATGTAAACATTGCTGCCAACCTCCATGCATGCAATTTCACTGCTTCCATGTGACTTGTCATATGTTTACTTACTGTGCTTTCGTACTTGATCACGTCACCAAGCTCTATTCTTGTCAAATCAACATTGCTGCACATTAGTGCTACCAACTGCGACAACCTTCGCAGCAGCCGTCGTGCTGCGAACTTTCGCTTTTTAAGTGTCAATGTCATTGTTGGTTATTATGATCATTTTTCTTTTCTCCAAATTTTACAATATGCTACTTTCTGCTTCTGATCTACTGGGTTGTGTGATCCTTAGGACTGTCTACCATTTCATTTCACATGTATATATACACACCAGCACGGAAGAGTTAATCGGAGAGACACACTCCCCCCTCCCAGTAACTAAGCTAATAGGGGGGCATTGGCGAATCCCCCCTCATGCTGAGAGGCGAGGGTTGTGGTCTCCCCTCATCACATGGTCCATCCTATTTCAGCAGTACTCTTGATCGTCCGACATGTGTTACATACTCAGCAGAGCAAAGCCAACACATCCCAACCCCAATAGTTCACCTTGTTTGTTTTCGTTTTATTTCTCTCTCTCTGTTGCTCATCACATTCTTATGCTATCATTGTGTGCTCCATGGTATTCCTTCATTTCATCTTCTTGTATATATCATACCATACGAGGGAGAGCTTTTCAGCGAGGCGGAACCCCCCTCCTACAAGGGGAGCTAATCGGCGGGCAACTTGCCACCCTCAGCGACATGGTCCATTAATTTTCAGCAATTATTGAATTGTCATGTTCACATACTGCCTATCGGTAGGAAATGTGTGTAGCATCGCCAACCACTTAAGAGCCACAGACTTGACAAAAGCCAAGCCGCAGAACATCGTGCGCAGAAGAGACACCCATTGCCAGGCGCGCGAAGCTACTCTCAGTGGCCATTTGCCACCACCACTGACCCGGTGGGTGGCAACCATGAAGAGACAGCTGGTCTGGTGAAGGCTGGGCTAGAGCGCTCTTCTGCCATCACACCCAGGAAGACGGTGCGGGAACGGATCCCCACTGCCGTGTCTGTACGCACCCCCGGCGCCCCCTGACGAGTGGTCTCCCACCGCTGAGACCATTCACGCCTGGCCCACAAGAAGCGCCAGCCCTGCTCCCGTCGGATGGTCACCTTCGGTCAGCGGCCAGCCACCTTCTTGGCCTGGTGCAGACCTAACCGTACGACATGGATGGCATCTGGACTACATGGCCTACATGAGGGGGGATACTGGGTCCGGTGTTGCCACACCACCCCTCCCTGCCACTCCGACCCGAGCCACGCCTCGCGGTCGCCCTCAAGGTCCCTCCAGGTGTCGTCAACATGGAACGGGCACCCACCAATGACGTTGGAGACATCGATGTCTCTCCGTCGCCTTCGACAGTCTGCGTCGCAGGGCACTCCACCAGTGCTCTACCTGCGTCACGCTAAGACCACCTCATCTCCACTCAACAACGTGGACCCCACTCGAGCACAGATACCCCAGCAGGTGATTCCAGCTCCAGCACGGTTGATAGGCCCCTGGAGCCGTCCCTGTCAATGTAAGCCGACAGCATCATGGTGCACAGACGGGCTCCCCAGGAGCGGCCGTTTGACGTGCAACAGCCTGCGCGTATTTATCTTGTAGCCCATCGTGTGCACCATGCCACCATTACGGAACAGACCGAGCGCCCGTACAGCCACGGCATATGGGAACGCACCCGGCCACGTGGGCACACGAGGTAGCGGCGTCCAGGCGCCGCCCCCGCGACGCCGGGTGCTACCAGCATGTGCGTCGGTCCTGTATAACTACCGGCAAATGGTAGGAATGTGCCCCCTTGACGAGAAGCGACGTAATTTAACATCAAATTTGAATACCGTGTAAAAGCCCTCCCGTGCTTTTCCCGTCAAGGGGAGTTATGCCATTTAACAGACAATAATATAGGAAGGCCAGGCGTAAGTGTGTTTTATGTGTACTGTGCCCCCTCTCAACTTTTTCGTATTTAACCTTAATACCAGTAAAACACCCCTGCGCCTCGCGACAACTTGGACTCGCCCACGCAGCCAACTTGCCACCCAAATATCTACACATGTTCTCCCCCAAACAGTTTCACGTTTTATTTGTTCTGTAATTGCCAGTGTTGTGTTACAATTATTTCTATTCAAGTAACGTCCAAATTCAGTGTCTACGTTTTTAAGTGCTGTCTGGTTAAAAATTTCATATAACTAAAAATTACGTAAACTTTCAATAAACTACCCCGTTATACAAATTTGGGACTCTAACCCTCAAGTTGTGCTATTATAAGTGTTTTGGGCTTTTGCCCCTGTTTAATATTTGTAATTTTGTTTTTTTCGGCGAGTGCTTCCAGCGCTTTGGTGGCACGACATCATGCACGCGGGAAGGACTCGCCAGTTGGCATTACGCGGCGGACCGGGATGGTCGACGTGCTAGTCACTCCGGGCCCTTCACATCTTTTCGTATTTAGCCTTAATACCAGTAAAACACCCCTGCGCCTCGCGACAACTTGGACTCGCCCTCGCACCCAACTTGCCGCATAAATATCTACACATGTTCTCCCCCAAACAGTTTCACGTTTTATTTGTTCTGTAATTGCCAGTGTTGTGTTACAATTATTTCTATTTAAATAACGTCCTAATTCAGTGTCTACGTTTTTAAGTGCTGTCTGGTTAAAAATTTCATATAACTAAAAATTACGTAAACTTTCAATAAACTATCCCGTTATACAAATTTGGGACTCTAACCCTCAAGTTGTGCTGTTATAAGTGTTTTGGGTTTTTGCCCCTGTTTAACTTTTGTAATTTTGTGTTTTTCGGCGAGTGCTTCCCGCGCTTTGGCGGCACGACATCATGCACGCGGGAAGGAATCGCCAGTTGGCATTACGCGGCGGACTGGGACGGTCGACGTGCTAGTCACTCCGGGCCCTTCACATCTTTGTATAATCAGTAGCGTACCAATAGTTATTCTTTTTCGTCTGGAACATTTTCTTTTAATCTTTGCTGGCCCGGAGGTGTACCGTTCATCCCTGCAACTCGTCGCTCAGGGGAATTATTTAATTAATATTTTTCACTCGTGTAGTGAATTTTCGTACAACAGCATCGCCCACCGGTCGGGCTTAGGACCGGGTCCGCTATTTGCGCCACCAGTGTTGTATGATTGGAGCATGGTGCTTTACCAATAAATACTATTTTCCAGATTACAGGTGCGTATTTATTACTTGCCGCTTCACTGCCATAAGGGCGCGGGACCCTTCAACCCGCTTACCAGTGTTCTACCTACAGTGTGTTATGTGTGTATTTTTCTACTTTAGTGCTACGGGCGTGGGGAATGCCATAAGATTCCCCTGTGTAAGTAACTTAGCGACGTAGAGTGGGGAGTGTTCTGCAATGCCACGGCCGTCGGCCACGTGGCCCTGAAACCTAGAGTCTCTGCTCTCATGAGTGCCCGTTCTCTCTTAACGGGCTGGCGCACCGGGCAAACAACACTTAATCACGACCCCCGCTCACGTCAGCACTATGTCAGACTAGGCAAGGGTGTCAGTGACACCCTTCCCACTCCTTTGCTTCAGAACCTTGAATATGTTTAAAACAGCTCCATGAAGGTGCTGAATATTCAAATGAATACATTTAATTAAAATTTACTTTTATAGAATAATATCAAATAGTTTGACAGTAAAATTTAAAAGGAGGAGGGAATACATCATCACATTGTACTTTATTTTTTGTCCTGCAAGTAGTCATCGGACTACAGTGAACATACAGGAAAATGTTGTCAAGAGATTTTTCTTTTTATTTTTAGTATGATGTAGAAACTGCTGTTATCAATTTTCAGAAGTAAAATATACAAAATACTACGGTGGTAGAATATGTACAATTCTTACAAAATATAGCTCATAGATTTTCACATTTCCAGGAAACAAAAATATACAAGTGGAACATAATTATTTCATGCACACAATATACATTGCAACTTGTCACTGTTTTCTCTTGTTATCGCACGTACATTCCGGTCATAGCACAATATAAAATATTTATTTCAAGTGTAAAAATTTTTATTAATATGCTATGCACAGGCCTACATTTGTGTAGTAGATTCTTTTCGACAGTGAAAACATGACACAACACGAAAATACTTAAGGCTATTGTTGATATACAATATTGAAAACCTGAAGGAATGACATAACTGTAAGCATGTGTTGTATTGCATTTAAAATGGTTCAATTTATTACAGTAAGATTGACAGGTTGTTTTTCGAGTTTATTGCATTTCAGTTTCCGGGAACTTATATGGTATTATGAACTAAAATTTAGATTTACCCCTTTTAAGTTATCTAGTCTAAATATTTGAATTATGCAATTTACCAGACCATTACGAGTTAATTTTTATGTTGCTACCTAATAAAACACACGTGATTCTACTGAACCCATATTCCCATTATCAATTTCTGTTATCGGTGAAGTCTCTTACGGAAATATTAACCAACGAAAATGCCAAAAGTGTATAAGCATTTACTGAAAATTAGTATTACCATGTGTTAACCACCACACACATAAAAATTCACCCCTATCATAACGTACATTACATTTTGTCATTCACTATTACTATTCCACTATTATCTACAAGAATTGTGAAAACCTTCATTTCAAACACACTATGTTAACCAAATCTTCATAATGAAACATAACTAATTTAAAATTGGCGTGCTCGTTTACTACACTACACCAGCTACACCTCCTGCAAACCCATTGTAATTTTTTCTGCAAACATTACACTGGTGTAGCTACACCAGCTTTAATGAAACGAAGCTAATATATTTTTTCAAGACTTGGCAACTAGGCACAATCTGGCGTCACCTAGCATGAAGTTCAACTCGTTCTAGCAGATTAAAATCATACCAATTTATATGAAAGGAATAACAGCAAGATACACAGTAATTGTTTGATTTTAAAGCACCTGTAGAAAACTACAGTGCTTAGAATACATGATTTAATTATTGTGTAAAAGAAAACTATTTAAATAAAAAAATTGGATTTGAATAAAAAACTGCAATAATGATTTTTACAAAACCTGATTGGCAATTCATGTTAAAAATACTACTTATTAACTAAAATGGGTGTTTATTACTATTTGATTGTAAAGTTTATGTTTATATATGTGACGTCATATGTGTTACTAGCAAAGACGATACAAGAGACAAGTATTATTGGATAACGTAGCGGAACAGTATTTAAGAATAGAAGGTGGAAGGAAAATATGTAATGGAAAATGAAATAATGGCAAAATAAAGTTTTATATAACAGAGTCGTAGTAACACTTAAATATAATGAAATAGTTTTACAATGGGAATATGTATGCATAGGAGGTGAAGTTAATCATGTAAAGTTAAGTACGTTTGGTTGGCACCACTGAAGAACAAATGTCTTCACATGTGTTGGAAATAAATGTATGCTCAACCTATCTTCATTATTTTTAATAGTAGAAAGTAAGTGTTAACAGTAATTTTATAGTGATGCATTTATGATTAATTAATAACATTTTCGTGTAAAAAATAAGAAATTAAAGGTAACTTTAACAGACTCAAATGACAGTTTTGTTATGTTGGTAGTGCCCTGTTCATTAGTGTTCTAAATTGCTGGAAATGGTAGTGTTGGTTTGTGAAATAGTATAATGCAAATTAGTGAAGTGTTGATTAGAATTAAGTGTTCAGATTTTGAATGAACTGTTATCGTATTGTGTTTTATGTAAAGACATGTTAATTTTTGTTTGTGTAACTAAACAATGCAATGTGCAATATCCGATTTTGGACTAAGTTAGTGCTTCTACAAAGGAATGGAACGCATATTACTGTTGTATGGTAAGTCGTCAAGGTCAAATAATATTTTATGTTTTATTTTATAAAATGTTATGATAATTTCAGATACTTTGTGATGTCTATGTATGTACATTAATGGTGACATGATTGCAAAAATGAAAGTTGTATTGCAAAGTAACAAAGAACGGATGGGTTTTATTTTACTATTCTATCCCAGTACAATGCTATCGAATAGTAATATTAAACCCATCTGCTCTTTGTTGCTTTGTGATCCTAAGAGGACATTGCTGTTTTTGTACATCCCCGTCCAAAAACTGCCACATTCCTGTGGATACCCGTAAGTGTGTTGTTTGTAAATGGAAATTTTGGGTAGTGTGACATCATCAACACCATGTTAGTTTCGTCATTGCTTGTTTATTTTTGTGTGAGATTGGAAAGTAAAAAAATCCCACTAAAATGTATTGCCGCTCAGCGTGAAGTAGGGGCAAACAGAAACTGTCGTTAGTTATTTGCAAACCGTAGAGTAACCACAAGGTTTCCATAATCAGTTTCAAAAATTGTTCTGCAAATTTTTATTTGTTCCGACTTAGTTTTGCATTTTTAGTGAAATCATGCCTGGAAACCGTGGGGAAAACTGGGAAATTTATTCTCATATCCTTTAGGAACAGTGCTTCATTAACAGTTTTGTCAAACAATTTATTAGCTTAAATGGCCCATGACTGAAACAAAACATAAGAAAAGACCTAAGTTGTGTACGCTGTAAGGCCGCAGTCTCACTGTTTTGTTTTAAAAATTGGAAGCTGTTAAACAAACTCTCTTGTTTAAACTAAACAAGTAATTAGGTTTTATCATATTATATAGCATATTATATCCTATTGATTGCTGTGAGGGGAACAAGCTGTATAACAAAATTGACTTCTTTATGATGCAGCATTTGCGTGTGTTAAATTTAATAAATGCTCATATTAAATTGTTCAATTTTCCAATAAGCATACAACATAGAACCATTGTAACTATTTGCTCAATATGCCAAAATATATATAGCATACTGGTATCAAAAATGGTGAGTGTTGGTAGCATGAAATAATAAAAATGGTACATTTCATGTTCTTGTTTTTGAGGCTATGAAGTGTATATGGCAGTTTAGAAATGAATTTTGTGACAAAGATTTTTTTTTCCACTTGTATACAGTATGGCAATATCGATATTGTAGAACACATTTTGAAACATCATGTGTAGGTAAAAATTTTGTTCCATATTCTAAGCAAATGGACAATGTGTTGCAGGTACCCATCCTGGTGCATCTTCTAGTTCGCCGTGAGGGGACGTTTCTGTTACAACTAACGGCAGCGCAGATCAAGCTTCAATCAGCTCAAGAAACCATTTCTGATGGCATCATTATGTGTAGCTGTGGTAGCAATAGGGAAATGTGATGTATTTAGGAAGTAAGTTGCCTAAGGTTATGTGGTGGTAGCACTGTTCTTGTTGTTAAGCGAGATAATAAATGGCGGTCTGCCGAACAATGCTCTTGTATGTCACGTTACTACACTGGTGACGAAGATCGGATAGAGCTTAAATGAGTAGTGTTAATTAGTTGTTGATTAGCCGACTGCTGGGAAGCAAGAAATGGCAGCGATAGGTAGAGTGGGGGAATTTTGCCCGCAGGATGAGGCGGTGGCATCATATGTTCTTCGGCTTAAGCATTATTTCAAGGCGAATCAAATCAAAGACGAGAGTAAAGTGTCCGTGCTTATTACCGTTATTGGACCAAGAGTGCTACCGGTGCTCAGTGATCTAGTATCTCCGGACAGTGTGGACTCAAGGTCATATAACGATTTGGTGAAAGTTTTAACTGAACTTAACTCCGCGTAAAATCGTGGTGGCGGAGCGTTGCGCGTTTTACAGTAGAGTGCAGAAACCCGGGGAAAAGACCGCTGAATTTGTAGTGGCAATAAAACATCTTGCAACGTCGTGTAAATTTGGCACATTTCTGAGCGAGGCATTGAGGGACAAACTAGTGGTTGGAATTGCTGATGAGCGTGTGCGCCAGCGATTGCTATCGGAAGATCTGTCATTCGAAGATGCCTATAAACTGGCAGTAAGGTTGGAACAAGCAGACGTACAGAAAAATGCCTGGGAATTTGGCCACAAGACAACCAATGAAGTCGCAAGAGTAACCTTTTCCAATTGACGACCAGTGTCTGGAAACGACTATCAGTTGCTGTGCTTCCGTTGTGGCAGAGGATCACATGCAGCGGACAATTGTCCTTTCAAGGAAATTACGTGCTATACTTGTTCCCGCAAAGGCCACTTGGCACGGCAGTGTTTAACGAAAGGTAAACATAAGGATTCGCCCGCATCCGCCCCCAGGAAAGTGCATCAGGTAACATCCGAGGCGGTAGTACAGTTGAGTAAGGAGTTCAGGGGAATAGAGGCACGGAGCGGTGAGTGCCCTACATTTTCTATGTACACTTTGAAATTGGGCTCTAAGGTGCAGTTGAGCATTGAAGGCCGGCCGATTGAAATGGAACTAGATACAGGTGCGGCTATTAGTGTGTTACCTGAGAAAATTTACCAACAGCAGTTACCCCATTTAGACTGCAAACCAGTATCCATTCAGTTGAAGACATATGGTGGTCAGGGCCTACCAGTCTTAGGTCAGGTCATGGTTAAGGTGACTCACAATAACCATTCAGTGAAGTTGCCCTTATTGGTGGTTAAGCAACTGAGTGAAGATATGCCAGCATTGATGGAACGTGACTGGCTGGAACAGCTGAAGATGGATTGGCACTCCATTTTTCATGTCAATGCAAACTTGCCCACCACAACAGCAGAGGTAGTGAGCCAATTGAAAAGCAAGTATGCTGAAGTGTTGAAGCCAGGGGTAGGGACGATTAAGGGTTACACTGCAACCTTACATTTGAAGCCTAATGTTACACCCAAGTTTTGTAAAGCGCGGTCAGTGCCATATG
Source organism: Medauroidea extradentata (assembly GCA_003012365.1). Lineage (NCBI taxonomy): Eukaryota > Metazoa > Arthropoda > Insecta > Phasmatodea > Phasmatidae > Medauroidea > Medauroidea extradentata. The sequence continues at coordinate 15,699 of PNEQ01055307.1, forward strand.
CATTACGGGAACAAGTAGATTAGGAGTTGGATAAATGGGTTAAGGATGGTATAATCTATCCAGTGACAAGAAGTGACTGGGCAACACCATTGGTGTTAGTTGAAAAGGCTAATGGAGGGTTGAGGTTATGTGCGGATTACAAGATTACCCTAAACAGTGTACTAGACAAAGACTACTATCCTCTTCCTAAACCAGAAGATATCTTTGCTTCCCTATCAGGCTGTGTGTGTTTTTCAGTTCTAGACTTATCATCTGCTTACCAACAGTTGGAAGTATCAGAGGAGTCACAACATCTGTTAATCATTAACACACAAAAAGAGTTGTACAGATTTAAAAGACTGCAGTTTGGGTTGTCATCAGCCCCTGCAATTTTTCAGTCAGTGTTGGATCAATTTGTTAATGGTGTTCCAGGAGTGGTAGCCTACTTGGATGATGTTTTAGGGGCTGGACCCACTTTTGAGCTGGCGTGGGAAAGGTTAGACATGGTGTTGGCTCGGTTCGTGCAGCACAATATTAAGATTAACTTGTCAAAATGCAGGTTTTTGGAGTCACAAGTCACATACTTAGGGCGTGTGATTGAAGGCACAGGAATGAGACCTTCAGACAGGTTGTTGGGTGCGATCAAGGACGCACCGTAACCAGCCAACAAGGATGAACTACGGGCTTATTGTAGCTTGTTGAACTACTATGGATGGTTTGTTCCTCAGCTGTCTAGCAAACTTAGTGCATTTTACGAGTTGTTGAAGCAAAATGTGCCTTGGGAGTGGGATACAGACAAGAGTTGACTCTTTCAAGAGAGTAAGGGCTGGTTTGGTCAGTGTAGTCA
>PNEQ01055315.1:0-77900 GCA_003012365.1 Medauroidea extradentata
CAGTCAGCAAAACTCACTTTTAACAGTGCTTGTATCGACAAATTTTGGATAGGTATTAAAAATGAATACCCAGAGCTGTCCACAAAAGCATTACAGACTTTGATGCCATTTTCTACGTCTTATAACTGTGAACAAGGTTTCTCCATAATGGTGAATATCAAAACAAAATCAAGAAATCGTTTGACCCTGGAAAATGACACTATTTTGTGTATTACAAAACTCATTCCGGACATAAAAAAATTGGTTGATTCCAAACAAGCTCATGTCTCCCATTAAATAGTATTAGGCCTTTTTCAACTTGTATGTGTATTAAAAATTTGTGCAGCCTATAAAATTTGTTATTAATAAAAACTACAGCTTTTACTGATTTGTTTTTTTGATTTTACTCCTTTTCCCGCGACCCCCAGTTTGAGAACCCCTGTACTAAAGCATAATGAACTGGTACACAGGAATTTGAAGAGGACTGTTATTTGTGTGATACAAAATGTCAGGGTCGACCAGGTGTGTCAGGATATACAGTTGACCGTGTAAGGAACACGATAGTGTGAAGTTCCACAAAGTTCTCCTATCTGGTTAGTGCAAAGTAGAACATCCCTGAGCAAACAGTGTAGAAAATCCTTCATAAGCAATTAAAAATAGATCTGTACAAATTGTAACTCCTTCAAGTAATATGGCAAAAAAACTAACTGCTCTGACTGCAGTTCCATATTGACCTGCAGAACCATCTTGAAAACAACTTAGCAAGAAAATTAACCTTCTGTGGCAAAACAACATTCCAACCTTTAAGGAAAGTCAACTGACACAACACACATATCAAGGACAGATAATCCACGTACAACTCTAAGAATATGTCTGGGATTTGCCAACATTAACTCTTTCACTGTGGGATAAAAAATTCTAATTATGCAAAGAAAGTGTAAAAATTTTTTTTAATCTGTCTTAGATTGTAAACAGTTTATTTATGATTAATTTTAAGCGAGAAAACCACATACATAGTTTTTACACAGTCATTTAATTCGGTGTGCGACTAAAATAGAATGTTGCAGTTAAGCAATATTTTGTATATATTTTACTATGGTCGAATGCAGCAGTTAAGCAATATTTTGTATATTCGACTATGGTCGAATGCAGCAGTTAAGGAATTAAGATGTTCTGTGCCAAATACAAGACAGTATATTGCCCCTTCTTTGATAAGAGAAATGTCAATTGTATCACCCATCTCAAAATACTGCAATTGTGGCTCATGACACAACCTAAAGCTGATGATAGGAATTTCATCTTCTAACAAAATGGTGCCCCCCACATTGCATCCCCAACATTTCCAGAGTTTTTTTTAGAGAATACCTGAATGAGATGTTGCCATGTTACTGGATAGGCCATGTTGCCAGCCACAGACCAGGTTCTACTCTGGTGGCCACCACAATCACCAGACTTGACGCCTTGTGATTTTTTCTTGTGGGGCTACATTAAGAATTGTGTATATGTTCCACATCTACCACAGAAGCTCGAATATTTGTGTCACACAACACAGCAGCTGTTCTTATCATTTTTACTCATAATATGTTGGGTTGGGTATAGGCAGTGATCTATCAATTAGAGGTGTGCCTTGCGACAATGGGTGGCGGACACACACAATATTTGTGTTTAAAAAAATTATTTCTATCGATTTGTATAAGAATTTTCGTGGACTTTATAAATATTCTGTACTTCAATAATAGCACTATTCAAACTACAAAACTTTTGAGTCACTCCTTGGTCGAGCTACATATATCCTTACTATCTTACTATATTTGCCAGTCACATCCCACAATACATTTACATGCAGTGTGTGGTGGAAATTTGTTCAAAAGCTACAGTAAAAGAAAATTTTTAGAAACTTCTGTGTATCTATTCTTTGCTAAGGTCACACCAAATACTATAAAGACCAAGACCAGACAACTCCATGTTAATAACAAAGAGAAGTGTGCGAAAAATAATGTAGCAGCATTAGGTGGAACAATTGAATAATTTTTTTTTTTTTTTTGCTTTTCTGTAAAAATAAATTTCATCTTGTTTATGTTTAAGTCATTTATTTTTTGTTGTGGTAACTAAAACTGATTATGCATCATGAAAAGAAAGTTTCTCTCCACGAAAAGAAAGTTTCTCTTCAAACTTTTATGTTGCTAACATAAATCTGAAATTAATAGACTGTAGTGTGCTGTTATTTATTGGCTTGAAGTGGAAACATAATCTATGTTCCTGCAAAATTGTACAAGCTGCCTGGTATTTGTTAAAGAGTGTATGTATGTGGTCCCATGAGAAGGAGATCATTTGAGGTCTGATTTTAATATTCACCTTGGACTACATAAAATATGAAATTGGTGACTGTTAGTCAACAACTGGCAACATTGTCAGCAGTAACTAATGTGAGACCTCACCAGTCTATTATTACTCTTAGAAGATGCCTGATTTTCTTTCTCCTCTCTCTCTTCTCGTTCCACTTGCTGTATGATTTCAGCAACCGGCCTTGGGTCAAGCGCATCACACTCCGCATTGTACAATAGTGTGTACCTGTTACAAAATTTTATATGAGATGTAGTTATTCTCAAATCAAACAACCTGACAAAACATAAAACTTATAGTGTTCATTGCTGCAAAATTATTTCTGATATTACACTTATAAATTGTGTACTGCACAGGTAGCCAGTTTGTGGTGTAAGAAAAGTGGTTCTACATCCAAATTCATATTAACGTCAGTATTTATTTTCACTTTTGAAGTGTTATTTTATTTACTTAGGAACCATTCACTCAACTTTAGTTCTTATTTGCACAGAAACATAAGCTTCTTTGACATTTGCTAAGCTGTAAAATACAGAATGTTTCAAAAAATGGTAACAATTGCTGACATGTCCATATAATATAAATGTATCACAGAGTAGTACATAAATAACAGCATACTCTTAGCCACATCTGACCAGTCTCTCTTCCTTGGATCCCTTACACAATGTGTTCCACATGTCATTCATTATTGTGGAGTACGTATTCCACGTGGTCAACAAATTATATTTATACATATTGACTCTTGTAGCTATTTTAGTTTCAGTTACCATTTTTTAACATACTGTACAAATAAACAATACATGCAATTTCATCTACTATGACATCCGTATTCTTACATCAGGATACTTCAACAATAATTTTTTGACAGCAGTAACTTTTTTTCTTAATTATGCAGTAATCAACTTTTGAAACACAAATTTACTTAACTCTAAATCATATTTTAACTGACACTGCATAGATCAATGTTCTACTTTATAAAATAATAACGGTTTCATTGTTCGTTAACGGAACCAATCCCATATTCACCCTATGATTTAAAAAAACCACGAAGACTACATAAGGATAGTCGTTACTGGAATGAATCCAATGTCCTCTTGAATGTAACTCCAGTAAGAGACCGAGGTAACCTAGTTGTCTCCAATGGTCGTGCTAAAACTCTACAGATCAACCTAAGCCAGCACGATGGGCCTACACAACACAAGAGACAACCGGCCTGATGATGCGGGTGCACACAGACATCCTACAAATTTTGCATTCTGCTTGCATCATGCAGCAGCATTCCTAGCTTACATTCAGGAGGAAATGGCTTCAGTGCTGGCCTGAATAGAGTATGTCATTTTACAAAACATACTTTACTCAGTCACTCCAAACTTAAGAACATTCTTACACAAGACCTTGCTTTTTATTACCCAGGATACATTTATCGAGAGGTTAACTGAAGACAGAAAAGGTAAGTGGAAACGCAGCAGCAATGTATACACCATGAATGGTGGAAATGGAAGTTCAAGGATTCCATCTTACCTCTTTCCTAGTCATAATTAATTCTGCGACATGGTGCAAGGGTATTTGATATCAATTGCACTAGTAAAAGGCAGTAAGCAGTCACTTGAATAAACAGAAAAGCCAAATCTTCCTTTTAACACCTTCAGTGCTGATGTCTCTTTAACAATCTGAAGGCATTATTGTCTGAAACCAACATAGCTGACTCTTTCAACTGGCTCTGTACCTAGTAGCCTCAGGTGCTCAGAACTTATAATTTGATCTTACAGATCACACTGTATTGTTATAATTTATGTTCTAAGGATATGAAAATACTGAAAGGATCTTCTGCAAATGTAATAATTTCATGACATATCTCAAAGGTAATAAAAAGTTCTAAGACAACGAAACAACATAAACTGCTCAGAAACAACAAAAGAAGAACTTTTACAAACAATGACTCACCTTGCGTGACGCTGTACTAATGTCTTGAAATCACCCTGCGTGCTTAAGCCAGCTTCTTTCAACTTCTGCCGCAATGGCTTCTCCTTCATCAGGTTATACACAAGCTTCGGTAATGGCAACCTCTTTACAACCTTCTTCTGTCTGCCGAGACAAAAATTCTGTGTGTGATGAATTTAAAAATGGCAATGCCATTGCAAAGTAATAACATAATACAACAGGAAAAAAAAACACACAGAAAGGAAAAAGGTATAGACAGAAGCAGAACTACCATTCCTGCCTATCTCATACTTATCGCTGTTTCAGAGTTTGTAGAACTGCAGTAAAACCAATACATCTGTTATGGGACTCAAAGAAATAATGCTTATAAACTTCAGAAAACTACTAAATTGCGTTTAACTGCACATGTGCATATTGTATTACTGTTACAATCATCACACAATAAATCAGTGAATTTTCACAATTTTGGACATAACTTTTTCCCCTCGCTTATTACCAAAAATCAAGGTTCGACAATCTGGAAATGATACTTTTGTACGACATATTACATTACTACATAGTCAGAGACTGTCTTAATTTTGGAGCATGTTTGAAGACTAGACACACCAAAATGGCAAAAGCAATACATGCACAAACATACAGTAGGCCCCTACATCAAATTTTCTACATGTAATCACTTATAGCTCTGTGAAACAGTGAATGGCTGTTGCATGTTGTTTCTACTGTTTTGAGGGTGTGTTGCACTGGTAAGGGAGAAATGTTGTGAGGGTGGATAATCAAAATAATCCTCAAAATTCTTGTAGTATTTCATGTTGATAATTATATTTTGTGTCAATATAGGGCCTCGTAGCCTCAGATAACCTAAATTTAATATTCAAAATTTTTATAACTATTTATGTATGGCTTTTTGACAAAGGCATGGTACTTCTGTTTGGTTTCCTGGTACTTTGGCTGGTTCCGAAAAATTTGATTGCTAGTTTCTAGAAAGACTGCAATGTATAAGGATCGTAGGTACAAGAGAGAGAGTTCTATGAAAACCTCTATCTACTACATTACTTCCGCTCACATACAGAACCGCCAGTTGCAGGCTGGCATGGCCACCCTCCTTGCTGAGTGTTGCCACGTCATTCTGACAGCATGCTTTTAATAAAAACATTAAAGTACATGTAAAGATGCAAGAGACTGCAAGGCTAGTATGATGAACGAAGGAGGAGACTCAGCAAATTATGTTTTCGTTGAACTCATCACCTGTATCATTTCTGAGCTGCTGCACACTGAATCAGCACACAGTATATTTCTATTGTTTGCTTGCCTCTATGAGACTACCTGCCGAGTTCCTAATTAATGTATAACCAAAACAAAAAATTGCACTGTGTCGTGCCAGTATTTTAAGTGTCGTACAAAATTTTTTTCTCTTAAAAATGAAAAACAAAAATGCTCACTGTGACAGTTTACAGCTTCCGAAATTTACACTACAAACACTGTTACCAGAAAAATCTATCGTTCGGACACAAAAACGATCTTAAATGTTATTCACAAGGAAATTTTTTTTTAATTTTAGACAGTTGCTACATGAGCTATGCATACTGATTGATGGTTGGGACACACAATACCCTTAAGGACTGCTGCCCGGTGATGGGTGTGTCTCTGCGTGAGGCAAAAATTGATGCAGCACTAGAAGTGACACCGACTGGCACATGTATTGTGATGTCACCTCTACACCTAAAGTCATAAATGTGCGTACACTTTTTTCCGCAACAACGCTCTTCCTGTGGAACTTAACACTGTGGCCCGATCATTTTATTTAAAATATCATTGTAGCAAAGTCCAATGCAGTTGTAGCTCCAATTTCAAACATATTCGGTACATATATCTTGAGAAACAATTGCCGGAACACACTGATTTCAGCCAAGTTTGAGGGCATTAAAATAATGCTTCCAATGCAAGTGATGTCTTAAAAGTAATTTTCATAAGTAGTCTGAAGTATGTTTTCTTTTTTTTAGATTAGCATTGTGAATGCACATTTACGGGTCTCCGAGAAAAATTTAACTCAGAACACACGGCACATAATTCGAGCATCAGCCAGGCAGTCAACTTTTAAAGTGAATCTTTGAACTAATGGGAGTACATAGCAAATCTAAGAAAAACACGAAACTATAATATCCCAAGTAGCAAACCGCAATACCAGTAATTCTTCGCACATAGGAAAAATTGGAAGTGATCCTACAGGGTTACCAAACCTGAAACAGTTATATTACATAACCTACTTGAGTTAGGTAAGTTTTCTAGATTTTCTCAGTCAAAAAACCAGGTTTGATGCAACCACCCGTGGACTGCAATGGCCAGAAGCTAGTGGTGTAACCACTATATTACAGTGGATTCTTAATGCAAAAAAAAGTGCTTTACCAATTTAACATGCATTTTAAGGATAAATTATATGTAAGTAACACTAAAAATTACAACTGTAAATTATTTACGAAACCAAATTAAATTGAGGATTTTTAAGTCTCTCTCATTACAGGAACAAATTGACCCTCACATCAGGACGAGACATTATAATAAACAATTGCAAAATTAATCAGGAGAAAGAGAATACAGCATATTACATTTGTGGTGTTTTCAAACAAGCATCCAAATGCTGATTAATGTGCGTATCTGCAACTTCTACACTGCACACAGGGCAAGCCACTTTATTTTCTGCAGTCTTTGGCTTCATTGGCTTCTTGGGGCTGAAGATAGAGGGAACTAGTACATCTCTTCTCACTGTTACGCCCTCTTTCGCATAGGGTAGGTTATCACTAAGTTCTATTACGTCCACCGCAGATGATGTAGATGGTTGCGGAAGTCCATCACCATCACTATTTCTTGGGCGCTTATCAAATTCACAGTTTAAATTTTTTGCTGCTGTTTTTTGTGCTTGTGTGGATCTGTTCCTTGACAGTATCACCGGAGACCGGAGTGGTTCAGGCGTATCACGTGGAGTGCTGCACACGATAGGCTCTCTCAGCGGGGTCCCTGGCTCCGTGGAAATTTTGCCCAGTCCACATGTACCAATCTTCTTCGCAATTGACTGTCTGTAGTCCGCTACACGAACGCAGTGGATCAAGTCGTCCCTCAATTCTGTAAAAATCTTCACTAGCTCATCTAACACTCTATTGTTACGGAGATGAGTCTCCACCGTTTCTTCGAAACATGACGGGCACTGAGTCCTGTACTGCAATGACTTTCGGATGCACACTGAACAATCTGTAACAAAAAATTTATTTTTGCAGCAGAAAATAAACAAACCCAAAATATTTATTATATTATGTGATTACTCATAAACTGTAACTTTCTCTAAATATCTGGGGCCTCTGCATACATGAAGGGAAAAAAAAACTTTGAGGTATTTGCTTCTCATATCTCCCTCATTTAAAATACTGACCTATTTGGCAGTTTGCAATGTGTTACACTAAACTAGTAGCTTGTGTATAGTACATACCCGTTTCGGATATCCAGTTATAATCCATTTTGGAATTTCCTGACATTTCCACATTTCCCAAGTAATACCACCTAATTTCCTCTGACTTATAATCAGCCAAACTGGTACTTCTAAGGCCTGTGGTGGTTGAATGGCTAGAGTGTTCCCTCACACCAAGGTGACCTGGGTTTGATACTGGCGACTGGTCAACATATTTTTGCTAGAGAGAATCATGCCGGAATGTTGCCGGCAGCGAGTTTTCTTAAGGATATGTCTTTCCTCCCTTCCTTCATTCTCAACCCTGCTCCATCCCACCTCTTTCGTCCTCATTTGCTCTCAAGACCTGAGATGTTAAGACCTGCCCAAACTTCTTGACTGAACTAGTACCTTTGATAGATTATTTATACATCATTACAGTTTTAGTGCATTCCTAGTAAATTGTTACAGTGGAACAGCACTAAACGAACTGAAGACAGACAAGTGAATCACAAACCATACTAAGAGACAGTAAAATCTGTCATAAGAAAAATAAATTTCGCTATACAACTGAAAGGTAAAATAAGTTTTACATGATGAAGAGTAATTAAACCAAATGTACCTTAATTTTCTGTGCAAATAACTATAAGTGTTGCTAACCACCATTACTCTTTAAAATTAAATTTTTACTGTATATCATTCAATAGTACAAAACATTTTATAATAGCCAATATTTTATCAATTTTCACTGACCCAGTTGATAATTTCCTGACTCTTCCCTGTCAAATGAAATTCCCAGCTTTTTCTCTGTTTTCTAGGCTTGTCCTGTGGGTGGACACCTGCCCTTCACTACTATTGCTCCCCACTTTTCCTTCACCAGTAAAGAAGACACGTAAGTAACTGCATGTATTTTTACTCTCCCTGAGAACAACTCACACTTTGCTACAAATAGTTCATCGACTCTTGACTTAAAGTAAACAACACATTATAAAATTACTAAACAACACTGGTGAATAACAATGTTTCAAGTATGAAAAGTTGCCTCAAAGCCGCTCCACAGATAAAAATTTATAATTTAATAATGCCTATCTTAACTGAATGCTCAATTTGTAGACATTACATATGAAGACATTTTCATCCAATAAAAAACTGTTTACACTGAACTGTATTTTGGAAAATGACATTTTGATGCCGACATTTATTGTGTTTCATTAGGACTTGCATAAAATCCATATGTACAGAAATAAGATGATCCACAGCAACAAAATATGTCACAAGGTATTGAACACGCTTATGTTACTAACGGAAATGTTTCTGAATTTTTTAAAACTTCTCAAAATTACAACAACCTAAGTAATTTTAACCAATTTTGTATGCTGCAGTAGCAGTTCTACAAGAGATATAAAATTGATTTACATGTATTAAGTTTTTACTAAGGGTAAGATTCTAAACAATAAAATTGTGAATCTTATTTGCCAACATGCAAAAGTCCTAAAATATAAATATATTTTACTGGATGAAAATGTCATCAGAAGGTAAGTCTGCAAGTTAAACAATATTTGGTACAAATACAAAACACAGAAACTTGTTATAACGCACATGCAGATTAAGGCCACAGCTTACCTCGGAGCTTTAGTAAGAACAAGGATGGGAATTACATGTTAAATTATACTTGACGTGCTCAGCCACCTTTAACAATACCTCTTTTGGACAGGAAGCATTTTTTTTGCATTGAGAAGAAGTAGATTTTGGTAGGTACAGGAATAAAAATATTGAAACAAATTAATAAGTTAGTGTTTGTGAGTGCTTTTTGAGAATAAAAACTGGCCTACTGAATTTCTTACAGTTTTCAAGATAAAAAAACAGCCTAAAAGATCCTATAGTTATGTATACCACACTGACGTGAGTAATAATATCAATAGTAGCATGTTAATAGGCGTCATACAAGAAAGGCGTATCAACCACATGTTTCATACAGTTGATATGCCCTTCTGGCATTATGACCTTAAGTAGGTTTGACAGACACTACGCCACATCTAATATTGGCCTAATTTAACACATGCTCTCGCCAGGGCTTTGGGGTACGCAGCACTTTTAAAAGTAGCTCCTTAAGGGTGTTCAAGTGTAATAAATTCATAATTTTATGTTTGTATTAAATCACGTTAGTTTTGTAGACGATACTTGTGAGCATAATTTACTCTTACTCAACAATTTTAGTTCTCATAGTTTTCTCATAACGGGGTATCAAAAGTCAAAATTTGCATGTCACGCTGACATTCAAATAGTAAAAACCACTTGACTTACTAATATGAAATAACTTACAGTGAAATAACATGACATGGGCTACATAACAAAGTATTAAAAAAACTTCTAGTTAACTATTTTTGTATTTAAAAAAATGCTGAATTTTCAAAAATTTTTCTGGCACGTTTGCAGTTTCTTTAAAATTTTTTAAATATTACATGTGGGCTTCTAGGTGCTTTGTTGCATAGCTCGTGGAATATTAGTTAACCGTGAATTATTTCATTTAAGTAGTCAACAGGTTTTTACAATTTGCATGGCAGCGCAACAAGAAAATTTTGTCTTTGATGTACAGTTATGAGAAAACTATGCAAGTTAAAATTGTTTCGTAAGAGGAAAGTGTACTCACAAGCATCGTCTACAAAACAAGCACTGTTTCATAAAAATATAAAATTATGATTTAATCGCACCTGAACACCCTTAAACAGTAAATTAATAAAAGAAATTTGTATCAAACCTAATATTTTATGTTATATTAATTTATAAGGAAAAACAAAATGTCAATAATTAAATTTAAATCAGTGGATACTCTTTAGATTTATTTTCACACAACGATGTACCAACACATAAAGAACAGATTTTTATTTTGTTCAGCAAAGTACAGTTTTCTTGCAACATCACAATTATAAATGCAAAATTCTAACAAACAATACACACAGACAAAGTTACTTACAGTTGTGAGAGCAAGCTGTTATCATTGCAGTTTTCAAATACTCATAACAAATACCACATCTCAGATGTTGATCAACTGCCTGCAAAAATATTTCACATCACTAGTAATTACACGTATATCAACTTTATAGTCTGTCTCACGAAAGAATTCCATTTTTTGACAGTTGTGCTGGCATCCTTTTAACAGCTATTTTAAATAACGGAAGAAAGCAATGAGTTCCTCTATCACAGATGATTTCTAAACAAACTAAAGCGGCATTCACAATAGAGCGACGTGACGCTTAGCGTCGAGCGTCAGACAATAAGAGCCTTGACACCAACGTCGAGCGTTGGGAACATTGCACTAGGGGCGGCTGACATTGGATCTGACGCTCATCGCTGCTGACCGATACAAATAAGAAGAAAAGTTGTTTACATTTTAAAACTTGTGCACCTATTTTACGTATTTTTCAAGTTACAGGTAGAAAGAAATACACAACCATTTTACGTTAATAACATTCTGTTAAAAATTCTGGCATTTGTGCAAATTAAGTGCAAGTTCGCTGAAAAGCAACTAATATGTTTTTCTTGCATCATTTTTCAGTAGGAAATTTAACTTTTGCTTTCTGTTTGATATTTATTTATTAAATCAATGTGAGCATAAACAGATCATGTCTTTTATTTTCCATTCATGTTTCTTCTCAAACAATTTACAGTTACTAAGTTATTTGTCTTGGTAAAAGATGGCAGCACGAGTTTGTGTCGCTTGCTACCAGCAATATTTTGTCGCTCTATTATGAAGACATGGCAGGAACTTGTCACTGGCGGCAAACGTATCACGCCACTGTATTGTGAAAAAACGCTCTAAGCTGACTGGCAAATTGTGTAGTATATAAAAATGAAAAGTATTTTTCTGTAGCTCTGTGCACATATTCTTCAGAATTATCAAAAACTAATAAATATTACCGAAGATAGATATATATTGCATAATTGGACAGTCAGCCGAGTGTGCTTTTGCACAAACCAAATGAGGCAAAGGCAAAAAATGTGGCAGAGGCAAAGGCAAAAACTGTGGCAGAGGCAAAAACAGTTTTTACACGAAAACTGCTTTCAGAGGGCGAGGTAGATAAATAAACGCTGAGTTCTAAACTTACACCTTTTGAAAGTCAATATAGAAAAACTACAAAACAACAATCCTTGATAATTATGTTTACCAATTTTATTAACAAATATTATTCCAGAATTATTCATTGCTAAGCATGATATCTTGGGCAATTAAATGTATGAGATTTACACGTTACTGGAGAAAAATTCTTGCTCAGAAAGTTGGCAAAAAACTGTTAACTGGGACTGCTGTTTTTTTATTCCTGCAAATTGACTTTGAGAAACCTATAATTCTAAACTGATGATTTTAGTGCTGAATTATATAGAATGCACTCTTACAAATAAATGCAAACACAACTGTCAAAAAAATGGAATTCTTTCATGAGACAGGCTATATTTTAAAATTTCAAGCTAAATAAGTGATAAACCTGGTTTGAAGCTCACACACACAATAAGAAAACCTACATAATCCGTTAACAGCTAAAAACTCCATGTAGGCCAACTAAAGTAATTATTTTTTCCAATATTCTCTTGGTTTATGAGACTATTATTTGGAAAAGAATAGTGATGAAACACTGGAATCACAGTCAATATGACCCGTATCCTTCACTCTATAACAATAATATTCTACTATCGTTGAATTATACAAAATATTAGCCAACTCGCAACACACAATGTTTGTTGAACAAGGGATTTTGTGACTCTGTAACACTTTCTACTTAGTTTATTTGTTTGAAATAAATGAAGAAAAGGGTATAAAAGTGTTTTATTGAATTTTTTCTAAACTATCTTATCATAGCCAAATTAAAATTATTTATCCTGCAGCAAAAGAATTAATACAGGGCTACGCTAATAATTTATCAAATCTTTCTCTCGTCCCTAGTGTTCCCCTATAAAGGCGTACAATAGTGTTATTTGGAAGAACTTACAATGCCAAATTAATTGTCCAATTAATGTGGCTCCGTGTTGCGTGGGTGCTGGAAAACGAGAATGTTTTCAGAAGAAGGTTAAAAGGAGACCCATAGGTGCCAGTTCTACAGTTTTAGCTTGTCTAAACACGATCACGAGACCTACTACCACGGTCATGTGGCAGATGACCATGTCGCTGCCCCAAGCAGTCACTGATGATGATGATGTATAGCTATACATACACACACAGACTTAAGCATATACTCAGCCCGTGTTTACATCAGGGTTACACCTGTTTAAAACTCAGATGCATGTGAATTATATAATGGGTTCAGGCCCAGCCCTAACGCACAAATGAAAATAGTTATTTAATTAAATGGATCTAATCTTACTTAACATTTTCATACAAGGTACTCAAAAATAATGCCTGGGTGGAGAAAACTAATGTTTATATTAATAAACAAACTACTGTTGAACTGAACGCTACAATAAGTGTCCACGGTTGGCACGAGTGAGTGAGAGAGATTTTGGTCAGCGCTCAACATCAAGGTCTTTAGCTCTGAGGTGAGTAAGGAGCAGCACCGGAATGAAGGGATAGGGGAAATGGGAAATCGCTAAGGAAACCTTCCAACCAACATCATCGTCCGGCATGATTCTCTCATAAGAAAATCTGGGGAAAGACCCTGACTGGAATCTAACACAGATCGTCTTTGTGGGAGGCGAATAGTCTGACATCCACATTGGGGAAATAAGGTTGTGGAAGATAGGGACAGAGCAAAATAAAGAAGACCGTTTGGCACTAAGGGCACAGAAAACTATCAGAGTTAAAGTTTCAAAAGTTTGGAAAAATGGGCAAGAGGAACATGCATTGATGACTTGTGGAGAGAATTTAAAAGAATAATGTTATTTTGGAGAAGTTTGTATCTCAAATTGTTTTATGGCCAGGGGATCCACCACGGGCAGGAAATCACACTACTGAAGAGGATATGAAAGTTCATTAAATGGGAAAGTCATATCATTTTCATCACTGTAGAAACATTTTTTATTAAGAAACTTCACCTGTAAAACCAATAGTTTAGTCCCTACGCGATGAGTAGCTACTCTTGATATTTACCACTGTACAAATTATAGTTTTAGGCCCTTTTTACAAATACTAAATTGAAACATCATGAGACAGCATAGTGTAAAGTTAAATGAACATTTTTAAATCTTCAACAGCGACGACAGACAACATGGATTCAGAAAGGGGTTCTCATGTGAGATGCAGTTCGCAGGATTGATGGAAGATAGCCTATAGGGGAGGCTATGGATGGGAGGAAACAGGTAGATGCGTGTTTTGTGGGTTTTGAAAAGGCGTTCGACAAGGTGCCACACGTAAAATGAATGATAAAACAGAATGAGTTGTTGGAGGATAAGATGGTGGTAAACTGGGTGGGAGAGTAACTGAGAGGATGAACCCAGAGAGTACGAGTAGGACACACACTCTCAGAGGAAGGAAGGGTAACATCAGGGGTTCCACAGGGTAGTGTTCTAGGACCCCTCCTCTTTTAATTATGATGGGGGATTTGGGGATAAACATGAATTGTACGGTTCGTCTTTTTGCAGACGATAGTATATTGTACAAGGTGATTGGAGAGGGTAGGGGGTCTGCAGGAGGACATAAACAAATTGGAACAGTGGACGAAGGAAAATGAAATGAAAATTAACGTATATAAAACTAAAATCTTGAGATTTACACAGAAAAGAGAGGTAGTCAGAGAGACATATAGATGGGGAGGACAGGAGATTGGAGAGGCGAACAGATATAAATATTTGGGAGTTATTCTTCAGGATGACTTAAGATGGGGCGAGCAAGTGAAGTGTGTTACAAGTAAAGGTGAAAGAGCGCTGGCCCTGCTGGGAAGGGTGTTAAGGGGCACAGACAAGAAAGTGAAAGAAAAGGGATACAAAACAATGGTGAGGCCCATTTTGGAGTATGCGGCGGCGGTCTGGGACCCGTACGTGGGAAGGGAAGTGGTAGAGGTGGAAAAGGTGCAGAGAAGGGCTGCTGGGTGGGTCACAAATAAGTGGAGGACACAGGGGGAGAGAGAGAGAAGAGGATTTCAGACCATCAGTAATGGTGAGAGGACTGGGGTGGGGCACACTGCAGGAGAGGCGGAGAGTGGAGCGGCCGGTAAGGATGTTTAAGGTGGTTAGGGGGGTGGGTGGGCACAACTGGGTGACAACATACAGATAGGTATATTCAGGGGAAGGGGTGATCATGAGTGGAAGATACAGAGGGTAGGGAAGAGGCCAGGGACAGGAAAAAATACTATGATGGTGAGCACGGTGAAGGATTGGAATGAATTGGCGAGGAAGGTGGTTAAGGTGAAGGGTGCGAGGGAGTTTAGGAAAAGGTTGATGGGGTCAGAAAATTGAGAAGAGGTAGGTTAAGCAAATCCTTGCCACAGGGCTGAAGCCCAATTGCAAGAAGAAAAATTAAATAAAAAATAAATAAAAAAACTTACCTTTAACCCTGGAAATGCTGGTGGCCATTTAATGCCCACATCGCACATTGTGCCAGATTTTCGAAACAGAATTCAACGAAAAATTTCTAAAAGGACCATTCACTTCTCGAAAAATAAACTCACTACATTTGGCGCGAAATGCAAAGCGACATTGTACAAACAAGAAACAACGGACAAAACCAAAGATATGTAAATATTTACGCCACGGACAACAACAATCCCAAAGATCAGTTTGAAATTAGACGACGACGACTTGTAGCATTCGTAAAATTATAAAAAAAAGTGATGGACATATTGTGGTGAATATTTTTAATATTTTTAAAATATATGAGAAAACATTTTAATAAACTATATTAATTAAATTAAATTATTTAGGGCCGATTGCACATTCATATTGAGAAAAATCTAAGACCTCTCTGACATAGAGGAAGTAAAGTATTCAAGAGTGGACACAGCCATGTTAACCAACGAGCCACTAAAACGGGGGCATCATTCACCGGCAACTTCGGAAACAAAAACTTTTAGTTTACAGGTTGGCAACAAAAATACGTTACCTAACCTGTTCAAATTTTTTGGGAAAGTATAACATTTGTACGCCCGTTCTGCACGTGAATGAATAGAATCACAATTAATTGTAGAACAGGGGTACCTCTTGATCTTCCCCATTGTAAAATTTAACTAGAATTATTCCACAAACACAAAAACAATTTACGATTCGTAGTCATTACGAGCAGTCCGAGCTGTCACGAGGTCGCAAGTCTCATGGTAGACAACTTAACCGAAAAGTTATTGTAATTGAAAATGTGTATTACTATTGTCATGTATTAGTTATATAAATGTACTCTATTTTTTACGATTATTTAATGTTTTGTTTTTTTTTCTCCAAGCTAAATAATAAGTTTGTTGAATTGTTGTTTTAAAATGGCACGAAAATAAAGTACTCAACTAAGGTTGTATTTAAAAGAAGTTGGTCTTTATTTACTAAAATTTCAAGAACCTAGACGTGCCGGTGTACATGAATTTCTAAAAAACTATAATAAATAAAAATATAATATATATGCAATAAATGCTTGACACGCTAGTATCATAAATCACCAAACATTGTCTATATATTACACATCATGTTTATTTTGTAATGTTGTCGGTGCATGATGCCCTTCAAATTAGTGGCCCTAGCCGCCCTATTCTGTGAGGTTTTTTTTTTGTGGCCCAGAAGGGGCACACCCTACGTTAATGTCTAACTACTTGGATTTAGGAGGGAGCGGGAGGGGTAGCAGCGTGCCAGGCCTGTGGCCTATACGCTCTAACTACTGCATGCAGCTTGGGTTAGGGAGGAACATGGCTCGAATGGCCTACTGTGAGGTTATGAAGCGCCAAGCCAGCGTTTGGACATCCTTTGAGGATATCCGGGTACATGCGATCCTCGGAATATCCTAAGGATGGATATTTCGGATGTCCGAGAGCTCCGAAAAACCATGTCCCTAGGACGTCCCAAGTACCTCCTCGAAAAGTACATCACATCCCAGGAAGCTCCTTGGCAGACGAATTTGGGTCATCCTAAATTCTTCATTTGGGGAGCTCCCAGGGGTGTCCTTACAGCAGAGGCGTATATAGGGTATGGCAGGTAGGGCTTAAGCCATGGGCGCCATCTCAGAAGGGGCACTAATGTTTTTTTTTTTTTTTTTTTTTTTTTTTTAATTTTTATCAAACATAAAAATTTTGATTGATTCACAGAGACCTTAAAGAGATTCATTATTGTAACCCATTGCATTTGTGTTTGTTGGATTACTGATACTGCAAGGGACCAGCGCAGCGGGAACGGGAAGGGGGAGGAAAAGTAGGAGCTAACCCTCCCCACGGCCGTAGAAAAACAGGTCTGGACACTCGCCTGGATATTTGACCCCCTTGTTGTTTGGCTGTAGTTCACCAAGTTACCGAGAATATTGTGTTTTATTGGCGCTGATGTTAGGGCGGTCGGACTAAACTCCGCCCACTTCCTTTCCACTAAGATAAACAATTTATCAAAACGTATTTTTTTATCAATTTACGAAATACTTTCTTCGCTCACAAATTTAAGAAAAGGCTCCAGCAATCTTTATTTACTTTATAAATTTAACACTGGAAATGAAATAAGTGAGCGGAGTTTGAGTCCGACCGCCCTAACTGAATTGCCAATAAACAGAATATTCTCGATAACTTGGCGGACTACAGCCAAACAACAAGGGGGTCAAGCAAAATACATTGTTAGATAGGCGAGTGTCCAGACCTGTTCTTCTACGGCCGTGACCCTCCCCTCCCTTCGTACTCGTTGCTTCCCGTTCCTGCTGCGCTGCGCTGGTCACTTCAGTTTACCTAATGTTTGTTTGCCATTGCCGGACAGACCCAACATTCAACTGTTGTTCTTGTTCAGTGAATCTTAACTGTAGTGCTGTCTAGTGTTGTGACCAATGAGTTTTGTTTCGTTGTGGTCAAACAGAAATATGTATGTCGAATGTTGTTGAGATCCTAGTATGAACTTTCACGATGCTGCTTTGAATTTGCAAGCCCTCGGAGATTATTTTGATAATGAAAGGGAAGTTCTGGTTTGTGAGTCACTCGAGAAAGGGGCTTGGTATCTGTCAAGAATTTGATGTTGAATATGAAAGACGTCGGAGACGAAAGAAAAAAAAATGGATGGAGAGAATTAAAGAGATGCCAGGTTAACTTCTAAGGAAGAAATGGAAAGAGTTATGAAAGGGGCTCTCGACCGTATTCATAATGAAATGAAGGAAAGTTTCGTTCGTTTAAATGATATTGGTTCTAAGTTTGGCTTTCTTCTTGATGTGAAGACACTGTTCTGCGATGTTTAGAGGGGTGATCTTAAAGAAAAAAAGAAAAAATTTGGGTGATGTGTGCAGATGTGATATTGATGGACAGCAGTTATATGAAGAAATTTTGGATTGTAAAATATTGCTATCAACTCGAAAGACCATAATTGTTTCATGGCCTGAACATCTTCTTGAATTTATTTTTCAATATGGAGACGAGAGTGTCTTTCTCAATCTTCGAATTGCCATTCAGATCCCTTTAACCATTGCAGTTTCCATTGCCAGCTGTGAAAGGTCATTCAGCAAGTTGGAACTAATACTTTCGTATCTGAGAGCATCCATGGGTAAAAGAAGATTGTGCGATCTTGCTCTTGAGTATTGAAAGAGAGGAAACTGAAGAAACCGACTTCAATGATATGATAGAAACATTTTCATCTATGAAAGCAGGAAAGATAAACCCGTAAATAAGCATAGACCCATCCTTTTTATTGTTTTCATACATATGATGCATCACTTAATTGTGTAATAAATGTATTTTTTGTGTCAAATTACCATTTACAAGCTGTCGTTTTTATCATACTACCATTTGCAAGCTGTCGTTTTATGTTATACTATATTGTATTACTTTGTGCTCGGGAGCTTGAACGTTAGTTGATACAGAGAACTGTGAACCTATTACATATGTTTATTTTTAAAACAATGCATTTCATATTTTAGGAAACAGGCTTATCGTTGTGATAGCCATAGCCGATGTTTTTAAGTTAATTGTTTATGTTATTTGTGTAATTCACATAAGGTAATTATTTATGATATCTACAAAAAAAATTGTAAACTGATTTCATCAAAAACTTTACACAATGAATGCTTTTGTACACATTTTTATGTAATTAGACTTTCATTTAATTTCTAACAAAGTCAGAGAGAATCTGACAATATGAGAAGATAAACAAAATCATCCTTTATGTCCTCAATTATGTCGGCACAGCAATTTTCTTAAAGCAAAAGTTTTACAATACTGTTTCTGTAACAAGCTAGTAGCTCTCTTTAAAAAAAAAAAAAAAAAAAAAAAAAAAAAAAAAAAAAAAAAAAAAAAAAAAAAAAAAAAAAAAAAAAAAAAAAAAAAAAAAAAAACTGTATCTTGATTCAACAGTATTCTGTGTAAGGTAGAAGGTGGAAAACGGGGGCGCTATTTTAGCACTTGTCATAAGCGACAGTGTAGCTAGATACGCCACTGCCTTACAGGGAGCTCCCACAAAGCTCCTCTGAGGAACTCTCTGGAATGTCCGAGCAGGAGTTATCTGGGATGTCCCAACAGGCACTTCCTGGGATGTCCGAGCAGGAGCTCCCTGGGATGTCCGAGCAAGTGCTCCCTGGGATATCCGAGCAGAAGCTCCCTGGGATATCCGAGCAGGAGCTCCCATGGATGTAGTGGATTTCGAGGCAAGTTCCTAATATGACCACTAGATAGTTCACGATGTTATTTAAATATACATGAGGTTTGCTGCAATTA
Organism: Medauroidea extradentata; assembly: GCA_003012365.1. NCBI lineage: Eukaryota > Metazoa > Arthropoda > Insecta > Phasmatodea > Phasmatidae > Medauroidea > Medauroidea extradentata. The sequence goes on from PNEQ01055315.1 coordinate 19,486, forward strand.
ATTTAGTAGATAATTCATTACATTTATATATGCCTTTAGAAATTGGTAAATTTATTAATTTCGACACACATATTTTATTATTACTGGTAGACTTTTGGAAGTCGAAGCATTAAACAAATGTTATTACAGACAAATTGTTTATTCAAAAGATTTTAAGAGGCTACATTAACAATTATGTGTATTTGACTGTGCGTTAAATACTAAGTTTACATATCGCCAAAACAAATGCATTTTTTTTCCTTTGTGTTGAATACTAAACTTTTACTTTGGCTGCTAGAAGGAACTACTAGGGATGTCCTAGGAATGTCCCAGGGACGTGTTTAATACAGGTCCTAGGAGCTCCTAGGGATGTCCCTGAGATGTGTATGCCAGACATCCTAGGGATGTCCGTAGGTAGGTAATACTTTTCCATGAACTTTTCCTACATAAAAAGGACTTGAAATGAACTTCCCTAGAACGTCCTAAGGACGACAGTTTCCACATCCTACGGACGTCCTCAGGATGTCTGTGTGCTGGTAGGGATTTTGCTATCTTTCACACCATAATGAGTTATGGAATATTAATATGGGGCAATAATGCTCATATTAAGGATATCCTTATGTTACAAAAAAGTTATTAGGATTATAAATAATAAATCTTATAATGAACCATGTAAACCATTATTTATAAATTCTAAAATATTTACAGTAATAAATGTATGTATATTATATTGTTTACTCCATGTGAAACATAATGAAGGAAACCATGTGTTGAGAGAAAATGTACATTATTATAATACAAGGAATAAGTCAAATCTAGATCTCCCTTATAATAGACTAAGTAAGAATAAACATTACTATAGTGTAATAGCGTTAAAATTTTATAATAAATTGCACAACGAGACCAAATCTCTGTCAGAAACAAATTTTAAAAGGAAAGTAAAAAAATGGTTATTATTGAATCCTCTTTATGAAATTAATGAATATTTTGAATTGAAAATGTAGTATTATTTTATTATGTTTAAATATTTTACAATTAGTTTTAATATGTATTTTGTGCTGTAACTTATGTAAAACCAGTGTATTATTTATGACGATATCTATTACATTTATATGTTTAATGACAAATAAACAAATCAAATCATGCCATGCCTGCAGCCTATATGCTCTAACTACTGCATGCAGCTTGGGTTAGGGAGGAACATGGATCAAAAGGCCTACTGTGAGGTTATGAAGCGCCAAGCCAGTGTTTGTGGTCTAGCACTTCCCTCAGATTTGACTGGGAGCCCCATGACGATAGACATGCGAGGTTGGTTCTCCATGCTAGGAAGAAAAGATAGAATTCATGCTATGTGTAACATGCATTGTTAGTTGTGTTAGAAGGTGAAAATTAAAGACGAGCAGGGAGGGCTCGTGATCCAGCTGTAAAAGAAAAACTTAAATTTAAGCTTAAGTCTACTTAACCTAGGGGAAAAAACCTAAGTTTCCCGAAGGGCGAGCATGAGTGCCCACAGTCCCATTACAGGTGAGAGGTTCTCGATGCCTATCACACAGTCATGACTATATTGTGCAGTACGAGAGCCCTTGCTGGGCCATTCGCTCCCTGCGGTGCCATGACTGATTCCGCGATGTATTGATAGAAGGTGTGCATATCTAATTACACACATCCATGGCTCGGTTGTGCAGTACGAGAGCCCTTGCTGGGCCATTCGCTCTCTGCAAAATGCCATGGCTTATACCGTGATGCATTAGCATATTTCAGCCATTCGCAATTCTCGGTTCGAATCCTGACTCGGGCATGATTGTTGTGTTTTCCCTTCATTTTATTTCATCCTCATAGTCTATTAAGACCTCGTTGTTAAAGGGCCGTAAAACCCTCTCACTTATCACCATACACTATAGCATGAAATAAATGTCAAAATTAATACATCAACACCAGGAACTCAGCAACACGTAGTACGAAAATGTGCAGCAGGTTGCATAATCACGAGGCGTTTAAGTTCTACACGTGTATTGCTAACGTGGCGTGAGACTTGTGATTATGCAGCTTGCTGCACATACTCGTATTGAGAGTTGACGTCTCCCGGCGTTGGTGCACCATCGTCTATCAATTCCGTAGTTATGACGTATGGCATGTTTATTACATATTTGAAATCATAGTAATAATTATGAGATATATTATGTTTTATTTGTGAATCCATGTGTCAGAAAACTACAATTGCGAGTAAAGGAGATGCGATGGCGCTAACGGAAACCCCGATAACTCACACCTGAACACGGTAAAATATATAATCAAGGTTCTAAATTACAGTATACTTCTGATTACACATTGAATTATTTTAGTTGAATAGCGACTTTTTGGATTTGAAATAAATCGTATGGTTTTAAAAATTAAAATTTTAAATAGCGGTTACTGTCATGAATTTTTTGACTCCAGCCTGGAAGCCAAGAAATTAAAAACAATTGAAATTGTGTTACATAAGGAAGAAAGTAGAAATAGAATACACTTCGTGTTCTCGCCTTCTGGCAGGGTCACATTGTGTATAAGTTGGTTTTTTCTACTTTTCCGCATGTTATTTACTACAATGTACTAATTATATTTTTCATCTGTTTCAGTCTATTTAAATGTCTGTTATGAATAGAAGAACCGAACATCTGCTGGCATGTTTGTATCATCATCAACATTGGTGTGCAATGTAATTGTAAATGTAATCATTCAAATTACAGCTCTGTACGTTTCATGGAAATAAATGAAATTTATAAATGAATGTGAGAAGGCCGGGGTGAAGGTTAGACCGGCTGCTGGATCAGCGAACCAATCCTGTCACCCGCCGGCCCGAGAAATGGATGAGGTGAGAAGTGTGTGCAACAGCTACAGAATAAAAGAAGTGTGTGAAGCGGGAGTTGCCCGAGAAAACCCCCCTGTCAACGGCAACGTCCGCCACGTTTCCCACGTACGAAAAATCTTGAACCAAATCCTCCGGGGATCGAACCGGGATCGCCTAAGTGGGAGTCGAGATGTCTGAACCCTGGACAATCGTGAACAAGGGAGAAATGAGAGAAATACGAAAATAAATTTAACATTTATATGTATTTACGAGAATATGCAGTAAAGGCATTCGTAAGGAATGAAAAACACTTGGCCAAACTACGTACTGTATCACATTAAAATATGTTTAAATGACCTATAAAACATCTACATTAACTGCTAAACGAATCTGTACATGTCTTAAGACCCTTTCACACAATCAAATTTTGCTTCAATTTTCTTTCAAATTTATTGAATTCAATTTATTGTATGTTATGTGACGCCATGCTGACGTCTTAACCGCTGCCACTTTGTCTTTCAATTTAATGAATGTCAGGAATTTTGTTTGAGATTTTGGTTTCGAATATGTTTGAAAATTTCTTAAATCAAAATATTTAAGTATAGACAAGAGGTTTTCCTAACACTATTAATTCAAATAACGTATTTATTGTATTTTGTATGCAAAATTTACAATATTGTAAATAACAACCAGCATTTTTTATTTTGAATAATATAATTATATACAAAAATAATAAAAAAATTAATACGTATTTGCTAAACCAGGTATTTATGTGTCGCGCAGTGTTAGTAGATAACTATAAAATATTTACATTATTTTTATTTTGTTCGTCATTTGTTTATAAATTGTGTAACAAATTTTTCAAACGGTACCTTCAATTTTAATTGAATCGAATCTCTTGAATCGTCGTGCTATTCAATAAATTGAATTAAAGAATTTGAATTCAATAAATATATGAACATGCGAAATGGCCTTTAGTAAAAACATCAACTAATGGCTACATTACTGTAAAGTTACGCTATGAAAAATTGTAATGTAGCTATTTATTTACTGCTACAATCCCCTGATGACTTATGGATTAGAACTCCAGGAGATATCAGAGGACGAAGAAGGTTTAATATAGCAAACCAGAGGATCGTTCCACGTTATAATAGCTCTCACAGCGCCAGACGAAGAGTAAAAGGATTTGTGTGGGCCGAAATACAAATTCCTTTACGTTTGGACCTGTGTTTTGTTTATGAGCTTATATATAAAGGAAAACTAATCTGTTTGAAAAGTACTGTTCTAAAGTCCTGTACAAAATATTTTATTCAACAGAGACATCGTGTATGTAGTATGTGACGTTTTTATAAATCGAGCCACGTAAGTTTTTCAACAAGTTGGTACAAACTTTCTTTTACATGTTAAAAATAAGAGATAAGTTCAATAGTTTTCGATTCTCTTTGATACTACATTTAAATTTATATAAGTGTTTTAAGTTATTTAAAGCATTTCGGCAAACAGTTTAATGGTTTTCTGCGGTATAAAATGTTTACTTCTTTTTAACTGAGGAGAACATTGCATACACGTTCCGTTATAAAAAAAAATTTCAAGATTTATTTCCAAGATAACGTTGCATCTGTAATAAATACTAGTTTTTTTTTTTTTTTTTTTTTTTTTTACAAAGTTATAGAGACGTATTGGCGTAGGGTTGATTTTAACATCTGGTAATTGGGCCTTTTTGATATAAGGCCTAACTGAGTAGTTTTCTTTCGAGCCAATTATAATACTATGATTTTCTGTATGTGTGCGTTTTTTTTTTCCTTCCATTATTTAACAAATAATCACGAATAGTATACCATACCACGTATGAATATGCAATAAGTTTTCGTTCATTATCTCAATGCCAGTACTTGTTTCACACGGAGTAAAAGGTAAATAAATTTGAAAGTCGTCCACTTAGAGAATACAATAACAACTTTCCAAATGTCAATAAAACTAATAGGCCGGTAACCTTCTAGCCACTGTGATTCGTTAGTAGCATCTTCACGCACTGAAATAGCTTTATACACCATAAACTTATTTCTGAATTGTTAAAGTAGGATTTAAGTTTTGAAATGCCTTGTTGTAGTCTGAGAGTAAGTATTGTCAGTTTATTTTGCATATGTTATGTATGTCTTATTTCACCTGCCAATTGAATTAGTGTTGTCCATATACTGTGTTCTTTTTTGTACGTTAGTTAATTGAATAGGTTTTTAGAACGCATTTTGCGAATATCAAAAAGTATTGATAACGGTTTTGGCCAACTTTTTAGTACATTTTTTCCCAAGATACGTGATCGTAGGGTGTAATCTCTGATGCCAAAATTATTAGATTGTTTAAGAATAACGAATTATGTCACAATGCAAAATATTTGCTTATGAAATTGGGAAAACTAGTCTGTACGATTCCTATTTTTACATATTCTTATTTCATTTATTTTTAATTTCTCTACATTGGCATTAATTTTGTTCCGCGCCATTTTTAAATAGTTTTTATTTAATGGTCAAAAAATGATGAAAAATAAACGGAACATGCTATAACTATAAGATAAATGCACTCGGACGTGGAATAGACTCTGTAACACGTATTTACAGTTCTGAAGGCAGTCTTGCAAGCAACATTTTTTAGAAAATGTTTTTATTTTTGTACTTGGCTGTTTGTGGGGTTGCAGACGTCACATGCGGCAGACGGAAACACTGCTGTTGCCAACATAACCGTCATAAACTATAATTCATGATAATGACAAACTATACCTATAGTGCTACTTGAGCAGTACAATACCTAGGCCAAACAAACCCAAAAATAAAACAAAAACCTCATACCATAATTGATGCTTAGTGTAGATTCTATAAGGTGCGTTTCAGAACTCAACAGTTATTAACGAGCCTTTACAAGGTCCTTCCGTTCCTGCAAAAAAAATTGTGTTTTAGCCTCCGTTATTACAACAGCCTTGGTTTTCTGATACGGATTTTAGTCGTATTCGGATCATTTATGGGGATGTTGATCTTCGTTAGATGAATATAATAAAGTGATATCTGAAATATTATTTAATAAACAGTAAGTTCTCGATTTACGTCACACCGCTTTACGTCGTTTCATACTTACGTCGTCAATGCCTGAGTACCCATTTTCCAATTTAAGTAGCCGCTGGTTCAGAACAGCGTCGTAATCCATTTTTGCGCGATCTCGTTAATCCATTCATTCCTGCCGGAGTTAACATTCTTATGTTCCAATTAGGTTTGTCTATGTAGGGCCCGGAAAATTTCGCGGATTCAATGACATGGATGCTAGGATCCATTGACTTAATTTTCCGGTCCCTACGTATATATGTATATGTGTATATATATATATATATATAGGCTGTGGGCGGGACCGGTCTGACTCAATTTAAGTCATTACGTCGCTATCCCCGACGTAATTCGAGGACTCTCTGTATATTTTTGATAAGACGCCCTTTGGAAAGGATGTCGCACATATTGAATGGTGTATGCGGGCTCATTATGACGTCACAGTGGACGGGTGGGGGCAGCAGGTGGTGTGGCGGTGTATAGCCCTGGAGCGGCAGGTCGCGTTAGTGGATGGATGAGAAGGCTAGTTCAACGCTCAGTTGCTCGCGAGTTGCGGCTGAAGCCGGACGTGGAGAGGTGTCGCTCTGCAGCTGTGTTCTGCGCACGTGGACATCTGGGACGTCGTGTCTTCGGTCAGGTACGTTGCATGCCACACTACAGCACTCTTCATTTGTCAAACTGTAACCTCAACATATCGTCTACCCAACAGCATTTCATAAACGCAACGATAACACGCTGGACTCACATTCGTGAGTACTCGGGTTTTATCCTAGGCTCCAACCATCCTGACTTCTGGCTTCTATGGTTTCGCTCTAGACGAAACTGCTGGGACTGTCGACACCTTCTTAGTTTCTGTCATTGCGTCGTGTGACCGTCGACGAGATGTAACACCCAACAAAAGTAAATAAAATAAACCGAAAGCTGTGTTTTATTTTCGTGGAGCTATACGTCAACTCTCCGGATGGTCGAAGGTAAATAATAAAACAATGTTGATAGAATAAATAAAACCCTAGGATCTAGGAGAGGTAATGAGCAACAAACCACAATGAACTATGCCAACGAAACTCTCAAGAGTGCACACGTTCATTGAATAAACTGTCCGTATAAATATTATTCACAACAAAGTCAGTGCTTGTAGGTATTATTTCCCCACTTGTAAATACAAACTTAGATGTGTAATAAATAGAGCCGCGATTTTATGGCGAAAAGATTTTTGTAACATTTGGTTTCGATGCGTCATGTGCACACCTGCAGCTCTGCTACATCGTCTGTGATTAGATGACTTTACTCTCACTGGCCTTGGCAAATTATAGACGTACAGACTCACAATAATCTTATTCTGATTGGTGCAGTCAAATGAGAAACGTGTCTGAACAAAGACACGCTGCCAATAACCTTGAAACAGAACTGCCGATGTGCACGTGAATCACTGAAACAAAGTGGGGCAAAAATCTTTTCGCGACAAAATCGTGGCCCTAGTAATAAATAATAACATGTACCGTATATGTGGAATTGTCTGTTCACAATCAAGCATGGAAAAAACTGTTTCCTGACCAGTCAGAATATCATCGACGAGGAAGAAAAAATTTGTTTTTGCACGATAGTTTTCGCGCCAACAGCTTTTTTTATGACGTTTCACATTCTTATTGGTCGGCGAGAGAAACTTGTCGTTGAAAACTAAGATATGACCATCTCGATGTCAAGTAAGTTACGCCACGTAAGTAATGTCAAATATTAGTTGTGAACACCATCACTTGTATGACAATACGGCCGCGGTGGCCGAATGATCAGACCATTCCCGGCGGGGTCGATCCCCGGATTTTCGCATGTGGGAATCGTGTCAGACGATGCCTCTGGTCAGCGTGTTTTCTGGGGGATCTCCCGTTTCCCTCGTCCTCTCGTTCCGGCGCTGCTCCATACGTGATGTCACCCCTGGCCACACCGCGGCGCCGTTCACGTATCACAAGTATTCACTTTCTTACTGTGTTTTTCATTTGTGTCGTGGCAGTTGTGAACGGGGCTTTTCATATGAATATGGCTCAAAAGCCATCAGTTTCCAAATATCTTCCACATAACAATAGTTAAAGTAGAGACGGGGCATATTCATGGTTCATTGACATGTAGGCTAGCCTCCAAGAATATCTGTGAACTTAAGCAGACAAAAGCTGATCACTGGCTGCTCGCTGACACAGTGAAATGGTCCCGCATTTAGTTACATTGTAATTATTGGCTCAGAGACTTCAAGGATGTGTCAAATAAGTCAACGTCAAATTATGAGTAGGGTCCGGTAGTTTTCGCGAAAGATATTTACCCCACTTTGTTTCAGTGTCTTACGTGCGCACCTGCAGCTCAACTTCATGGATATTGGCAGAGTGTTTTTTGTGCAGAGTCGTTATTCATTAGACTGTGCAAATCAGTACACGGATAACTGCGACACATCACGTCTCTAATTTGCGGGTTAACCTCCAGACGCTGGGTGTTACGGCATCCAATCACTGACCACATAGCAGAGATGCAGGTGCGCACGTGAGGCACTGAAACAAAGTGCTGCGAAAATCTTTTCGCGAAAACTACCAGAGCCTAATTATGGTATATCACACACGAACTTACAGTTACTGGAATTCTAGCTTGAGCCTGGAAGAAAACGCGAATTATTCATGTCTCTAGTAATAGAGTATGCATACAGACAAATAATCATCGGTATGTTTTGTGTCCTCCGTACAAAATTTTTGTCATAAAATTAAAGACCATTTCGAGTAAAGCGCTTTCTTTTAATTTATTAGTATTAAAACGAAGGGAGGTACAGCATTTCTGCAAATGCTTGAAAATGATGGAACTGACACAATCATCTTTAAATTGTTGCACAGGTTAAATTAAGGAACTATTTTTTTCTCTAGAGTTGATTTTGGTCCCTTAAAATATGTTTACATGATTATAATTTTTTCTCCAGTTTTTTTTTTTTTTTTTTTTTTTTTTTTTTTTTTTTTTTTTTTTTTTTTTTTTTTTTTTTTTTTTTTTTTTTTTTTTTTTTTTTTTTTTTTTTTTTCAAAAATTGATGCAATAAAATATTTCAGACTGGTAAAAATCTCATGAAATGACCCATACATTTCATCGTGCTTAACAAATTAATGTCTGATACCAAAATTAAATATATTTCGTGGGTATTCTTCTTGACAAGGCGGTTTTCAAGAGCGCACAATGCGTGAAGGAATTCTGGTTAGCGTTGAACAGCATTGTTTTTAGTGACGATGAGGTTAGTACGGAGCAGAACCGGAATGAAGGAGCGGGGGGAAACTAGAAATTTGCGAGAAAACCCACCGGCCAATGGCATAGTCCGGCACTATTCTCACATGCGAATATTCGGGTCGACTTCGTCTGGAACTGAACCCGGATCGCCTAGTTGGGAGGCATGCGCCCTTGTCGCTACATCAACAAAAATAAGTATTGACACGCGTTATCACAACGCTATGCCATTACAGAAAACGTAGAAAATGAGTAACACGAAGCATAAAGCATACGCCGAAAACAAGTAAATTGTATATATGGTGAAAATCTGCCTATAAACCGGCACCACGGTGGCCAAATGGTCAGAACAATCGCCTCCCACCGCGGCGATCCAGGTTCGATTCCCGGCGGGGTCGGTACCAAGAATTTGCGCATGCGGGAATCGTGTCAGACGATACCGTTGGTGGGCGGGTTTTCTTGGGAAACCCCCCGTTTGCCCCGTCCCTTCATTTCGGTGCTGCCCCACACTCACTTCATGTCACTCCTCATCAGCGCTAAAGACCTCGATGTTAAGCGCTGACCAAATTCTCTCACGCACTATCTATGATATAAACATTTATATTTTTTGTTCGTCTCCTATGCGTTCCTATATCATCCACCCAATTGCGATTAAACTTTGGTGTGTTGTACGTGCATCCGTAAACATTTTTGCAAAAGTAAAAAAAAAAAAAAAAATGTTTTTGGAAGAAAAAAGTGGGGTAGAATGAGGTAGGCCTACCAAAAACTTAAACTGTAAAATGAAACTTTGATGTGTTGTCCGTGCGCCCGCGGTATCTGAAAAAAAATGGAAAAGGAGGGGGGAGGGACGCTAAACGGGGTATAACCGCAGAACAGGGTACCCAAAACATTTAACGGACGTTGTAACGCATGCCTGGACAGCTAGTACGTATAAACATTCATCTTGCTTTTACTTTGCATATACGTTATCCAAGGACATTGGAAAATGCATCGCGGAAGTGACGTCACACACTTCACTGTTCAAATTCACAGCAAGGGCTCATATGCACCCCTAGAATGCACTCTTCAGCTAAGGGGACGAGCCACTTAATCTTCTCGAGCCCTAGATCCTAATTCACAAAATACAGCCTACTTCATGAAGGGAACAAGGACTTAGGGCTCAAGGGGAAGTGATCAAGGGTACGTTGCACTAAAATCGAACATGGCCCTAGTGTGTCATGCATGCGGCAGCATATTATAATGACACAAGCTGAGCATCCGACAGTCGATGTGCCTTTTATCTGGGTGTTGTTTTCTTTGTGCTTAGTAGCGAAATTAAGAAATTACCACACACAATCCATGGGCAGAGTACTTTTGTCATACATATGACGAAGTAGTGGTGGTGAGTGAGAGGAATGGGTGTATGAGATTAAGATAGTAACATGGAGAAGTAACTGAGTTTTAGCAAGAGACTGAGATTACGTATAGGTAGACACACTGGAAAATCGTGGGAATAGTTGGGTATTTGCTAGACTCCAACATGCTGTACATAACACTGAATGTTTCGTATCGACATTGGCTGTGGTTTATTTGAAGCACTGTTTCTCTCTTCAACAAACCCAGTTAGAACGATACAGCTTGAACACACAGCGTGTCTGATTTGCCATAAAATTGTTCACACGTGTCATGGTTAATATACTACAGTTTATTGGAGACTATCTTAAACATTTTCGCGATTTTCCAGTGTCTCTACGTATAGGATGAGATATTTAAACTTGGCCAAGTGATTGATTTAGTAACCTTAATAGAAATATCATAATGGTTTCAAACATAGTCTGTGATTCCCGTGACGACATTGTGTTGCTCTGCATCATTTAGTGAAATAATCGATATAACAAACACGCGCGTGTTCATGTTTCGTATGGGTTCTTAAGTATTTACTTAGCCGGGGTATGAATACACAACTCTTGGCTCATGCAAATGTTAAGACCTAGTTCCTCTAGGTCAATTCCATATTTTGGAAACCAGTATATCAGAGTTTGAAAACTGTCGGCAGTCACTTTCACGCCGTTCGTAATGTCTAGCTACGTGAAAAACTCGCGGCTTCATTGACCTATATTCTAACTCCAAGAATATCTCTGTATTCAAACAGACATTATCTGCTCACTGGCTGCTCGATGATATATCAAGCGACTGGACCTGTATTTAGTTGCTTTTTTGTTATTGGTTCAGTGTCCTACAAGAGGTATCAAATAAGTAGAAACCCCTGTTTTTCACTGGTTCACTGACATGTAGGCTAACTTCCAAGAACATCTGTGAACTCAAGCTGACAAATACTGATCACTGTCTGCTCGCTGACACAGTGAAATGGTCCCGCATTTAGTTACATTGTTATTATTGGCTCAGCGACTTCAATGATGTGTCAAAATAAGTCAACGTTCAATTATGAGTGTCACACGAACTTACAGTAACTGGAATTCTAGCTTGGAGCCAAAAGAAAACGCGGATTTTTCAGGTCTCTACAAATAACATACATGTAGCGTCGCAGTAACCTTACTGTGGTTGGCGCTGTCAAATGAGAGACGTCACTTCACACAGGCACGCAGCCAATAACCATGAAGCAGAGCTGCAGATGTGCACGTAAGGCACTGAAACAAACTGGAGTAAAATTCTTTTCGCGAAAAGAAGGGTCCCTAGATATTAGCCAATTCCTAAACGGACACAAATTTAAAGTTGTTTGCGTCCTAGCATGTGACCAAAATAAAACGCGAATATTTCAGGTCTCTAAACGGTATTTAAAGTAAAAAATTATTTAAGATAATACAGTACTAAAACAAACATTTTTTATGTTTAGATATACAAATCAGAATGCTACTCTAGCACCTAATTAATGACTTTCATGGTAATATTTTATAATAAACTAAAAATTTTGATATTTGTATACAAAACTCATTGATCACTACAATTTAATTTAAAACATAAATTACGATCGTAAATTATAATTATTTGCCGTGAAATTTACCATTTTCGTGTACAAGCCTGTAATACAGTTTAAGTAAAGTTATTTTATTTGTAAAGTGAATTTTTGTTTAGTATTTATCAAATAACCTTGCATACAAGAACTAGATTCTAAAGTACGTAATGTGTAACAATATGTCGACATCGCATGGCTATTAAATTAACTAAGAATGCCAACTGGAACAAGGTGCAGAACCATTAGTCAGTCTTGAAAGAGTTTGGGGAGGGGGGACTTCATAATGGGTTCACCATTTAAATAATTTTAGTACAACAAATTTCGTATTAACTAATGTTCAACGTAAATTTACTGGTCCGTGTAAAACAATAATGATGATAATTCCACACCTGACAGACATTTCAAAGTTGCGTCATTTGTGGAGCCATACAAAAAATAAGGTGGGAACTGAAGGGGAAACAAACGTTTCCCTCGTCGCTCCACATCCACCACAGATTGGAATACAGCCCTCAGGTTCAACTCGCTCTACACTCTGACGTACATAGTACATAGGCGTTTACGAAATGTAACCCGTTACAGTTAGCTTGGTTTTATTGGTCACGTGACTAGGATATGCTAGACAAGAGAGTACCCAGGCTCTGATCAAACGCATGTAATAAATTAGCTCGAGTGGTAACTTTGGATCCAAGCGGACCACTTTGGAATCACTTTGTAAACCGTATTATAGAGTTTGACTCCACCCGGACAAACCGAGTGACATTCCGTAAACGCCTCAGGTAGAGCAACGGATTTTTTGTTTTAAAAAATTTACACCAACTCCTTTTAGTTATTTATGTGCACATCTGCAAACTTCTTCATGGTCAATGACTGGATGTGATGTCTCTCAGCGTCTTGGGGATCTACCCACAATCACTGATGTGAGTTGTGTCACAGCAACTTTATTCTGATTGGCACAGTCAAATGAGCGACGTCTCTAAACAATGACACTGCCAGTAACTATACGAAGCAACTGCAGACAGGGTCGGAGTAACATAAGGGGAAAATGTTCAGGGGCGCTTGGAGTAAGGCGGTGCTCAGGTACTTGTTTAATTCATGCATTACCTTATACAAATTGAAAATAAACTATAGAAAAAAATGAAGGGGGGTGCGCTAACCAGTGTTTGCTCACGGGCGACTTTTATCTTAAGGCCATGCTTTTTAGTTTCTACTGTTTTTTGGGATTTTTTTTCTTTAAAAGAGATGAGATAAGAAAAACCTGCCTTTCAGCTTGGTTTTAAATGGTTTTTGCCGTGATAATTTTTTTAAAATAAAGATAATGTACTGTTTACACTAAAAGTTAATTAACCATAATTTCGTTAATTACATAATTAGCTAAAACCACAGTATGTACTGCCCTGAAAAAATCAGCCAACATGGAGAAGATAATTTCAAACAAATCTGCTTGACAGATTTTTGATATCTGCTCTCATTTAGGTGTAAAAAATTAATATCGCTAAAAAAAAGTTGAAACTAGAGAGCATGGCCTTAAGGGCGCCGCCTACCCGCACGCGAGAGGTTCAAGGTCGACCTTGAAGCGCGCATCAAATACCGCGTCGCCTCAACGAGACAAGCGCTGTACTAGTGTGCAAGATTCCCGCCGAACGGTATTTACTATGGGGCATTAAGCAGTGACCACATAATTTTATTGCTGGAAAGTCTGCAACTAAGTTCAGTGCAGGTCGCAATCTGAGTTTCACATCCATCCCATTAGTACATTTTGATGTACGGCAGCCTGAAAAGGCCGTTTTTAGGCATGTTAAAGAGCTTAGAAACAGTGTTTTTAATGAGCGTGGCGTCTTAACAATGAGGTTCTGACCTTGTCTGAAGTTTGTTTTCTTTTCGTACGCTGGTACATTGGGCACTCGTGGAATATTTTCGTAGAATGAAACCTGACTGAATTTATTTACTTGGACATACTCCATTGCGAAATAAATGACTGTCAAAAGAAAACTAGAAATAAAAATAAGACAAGAAAACTTAAATAAGCAGAGTATGCTTTAGTCATCAGGATACATACATAACATTAAATTCCAAAACTGGAATCTGGTCATATAAAACAAGGTACGAACAGAAAATATAAAAATGTTTGTTATTTATTTTATTTTCTGTTTGTTCCTTGTTTTATCTGACCAGATTCCAGTTTTGGAATTTAATATTGTGTATGTATCCAGATGACTAAAGCATACTTTGCTTATTTATGTTTTCTTGTCTTATTTTTATTCTTAGTTTTCTTTTGACAGTCATTTATTTCGCAATGGAGTATGTCCAAGCAAATAAATCCAGTCATGCACTCCCATTGCACAGTTCTTTCAAAGATAATAGAATAAAACCTGTTTACGAACACACTGCAACGCATTTGAAGTGGCTGCAGATATGAAAGTGAGGCATTGCAACAAGTTGTGGCAAAGTTTTTTTCGGCCCAAAATCAAGGCCCCTAGCTATAGGCACTCGACTGCGAGTGTACCAGTGTGTGTTGTAATGACCTCGAACTGGTCGGCCAGCAGACTGGCCCTGGGACACCTCCGATGACGCGCCTGATAAAACTCCAATAACAAAGACGGATCACTGGGCTACGGCGAGGGGGAGGGAATAAAATAAAACCCTGCGGTCGCTTTGTACAGTCCCGTGCAAACCTAACTGACCGCTTTGATGTGGTAAACCTGGTAGTTGCAATATTAACGTAGACATTATTAATCTCAACCTGTTGGCGGGAATGGTAGTTTATGACTTTTTATTTTCTCAAAATCAACCATCAGAATTCAAATGTATAAATCAATAAATGTATGTAATGCTTCAGTATAAAAAATATTAACTAATTGTATGTAATATGTAGTTTTATGTTAATTTTAGTGGGCTAAATATACTGTTTTAGCAGGCATATATATTACATTGTAATAGTAAAAAAATTTACAGTGCATCTGTGTTGTTGGAACTGGGAAAGTCATCCCGATACATGGGTTAAAGCCTAGCCACTTTGTTTAGCTCCTGTCAGATAGTACTTAGAACAGTTTAGTGTAATTCACGTTAGTCACTAAACGTCTAATAAGAACACCGAGATTGTTATATGTAGATTTACTAATTAAATAATACCAGAAATACCGAATAGAGTATGTTTAGTCATGTCAACAGATTCATAATTCTAAAATTATTACTATTTAGTAGTTTAGCGCGTATTTAGTTGTTCTTTATGTAAGAAATCTTTTCATGCCGGCGAAATACTCAACAGCGATCCAATCAAACCGCACTTAATTGTCATTTACTAATTTATGAGAATCTCTATAGAAACACGGTCTAGAAGCGTGAGTATCTCGAGGATTTATTCTAGGTCAGGTTGAACTTCAAGAATGTATACTTCACTGCATGTTCTGTGACTGAACGACCGTTGGTTTGACACATTTTTGACGAATGCAAAATAATGCGTGAGTATTATCACGTTCTACCTGTTTGTACGGTTAGAAACATAATCGACTATGATTAGAGACGTGTCAATTTCGTGAATTAATTTGAGAAGACGATAGATTTCAAACTCTCGAGCACGTTAGTTACTTCTGTGATTGGACCACTGTTACTGAAACACTTCCGTGAGGGCTGTGGACCTAGAATACCTAAATGAAACACTGGCTTCCGCGCTACCTTATCAGTAGAGATGACGGAACATAACGAAAATATTTTGTACCAACATACCCTTGAAAGCACTATAGTATCTTGCAACATGTACAATTGGATGTTATACGCCTGACACAACGTAGCTGTCTGCAAACCAATAATAGCCATCATATATTACGATAGCGGGATTCTTATTGGCTTATTCAAATAGGGAAACACCTCCACGCACGAGCGAAAGCCAGTCATCTTTTCATAAGCTGAAATACGTTGGAACCCAGAAAATTGTCAAGTTTTCACGCGATAAACCATCATCTCTATCTGTAGAGACCTGAAAAATTCGCGTTTTCATTTGGGAACAAGCTATAATTCTAACAACTGTAAATTTTCGTAATTTTCACAGTTGGCCTTTGACTTATTTGTAGGGCTAGGAAAAATTCGCGAGTTCAATTACCTGCATGCTAGAATCCAATGTCCTATGCATACTAAAGCCCCGTCTATTAGTTCATTGTCTGCTGTCTGAATGAGTAGCAGGTAATGGACAAATGGTAGGGCTTCGGTGTACACAGGATAATCGATTCTAGCATGTTGGTAGTTGAACTCGCGAAATATTCCTAGCCCTACATTTGACAACTCCTGGAAGTCTCTGAGCATTAATGGATATGTAACTAATACATACCTATATCAGATTAACAGCAAGCAGCTAATGAACATCTGTTGTCTGCACGATATCACAAATACTTTTGCAGGCTAGTCTACAGGTCAGTGAACCCTCGAATGTTTCTTGTTTCTACTTGTCAGACGTACAACAAACAAGCATTCTCCGCGGCAAGTCACGACAATATCGGCCAGCGGGAGACGACGAACGAGCCTATAGTCACCTGGAGTCTAGTCAACTGTCAGAAAATAACACGAATTTTGCGTGTCTGTAGTAATTGGTTTTAGTTTTCGTCCTGCAGCTCTTTATATATAACACAATCACAACTAAATTCCTTCCCAATAATTTTTCAGTAACATGGCGTAGAGACCTGAAAATTTCACGGGTTCAAACCTGCAGGCTAGCTCTCACAAACATCTGTGTAGTGAAGCATACAGCAGCTGTTCATTGACTACTCACTGACACAGTGATACCACATGATTAAGCCAACATTTAGTTGCTTATTTTGTTTCTTTATTATTTGCTCAGAGCTCTCCAGGTGGTGACATTTATTAAGTGAACCATCGCTAGAGACCGGAAAAATTCGGGTTTCACTTACCTGTATGCTAGCTTCCGAGACTGTCTGTGTACTCAAGCTGCTCATTGGCTGCTCGATGATACAGTGAGATCACATGATTGGGGCTGTATTTTACTGCTTCGTCATTTTTAGCTCAATATATACAGTAGAACCCACGATTTTTCGTGAAAAGAATTCTGCAACAATTTGTTTCAATGCCTTATGTGCACATATGAAGCTCTGCTTCATGGTTACTGGCAGAATGTATTATTGCACAGACGTGGCTAATTTGACTGTGCCAATAGGAACATGGTTACTGCGACACCACACGTCTGTGATTTGCTGGTAGAACCCTAGACGCTGAGAGTTATAAACAGCCAATCACTGACCATTACAAACTGTTGCAGAATTCTTTTCGCAAAAAATCGTTGGCTCTATCAATATACCTTCCAATGAGTGTCAAATAGGTCAATGGCCAATTGCGGAAGTAACACTAACTTAAATCTGTTTGAATTACAGCTTGTTCCTGAAAGAAAACGCGGATTCTTGAGGCTTCTATTAATCTAACACAGTTGATAGCTTAGAGTTTAGAACGTGCATAATCAAATACAATAGTTTATATACACTTTTCATGGCAAAGTGTTAAATAATTTTAATTGGTATTCTTGTACTTGGTTAGTATATTTGACTTAGGCTTCGTTCGATGCACAGCGGGTTTCTTGCGAAGTCTTGTACGTAAAATTTAGTGAAAAAATACAACTCGAATTTCATTCGAAACAGGCCAGTTCACACACATCTTTCGTAGTGTTATAGGCCTGGTAGATGACAATAGTTATACTATTATTAACTAAAAGTAAGCGTGACGATTACTTCAACTTCGCAAAAGCAATCCCGCTCAGAATAAATAAGTATGTAGCCTACGTTTTGAAAACTTTTCACACTGCCTGTTCATTTTTCAAAATAAATTATTTACAACTGTTCAGTCCCTCTTTTCAAAGTACATATTACGTCATGGCCAGCACTGAACGACAAACAGGATCCCTAGTTCCACGCAACTAGCATCGTCAAAAACATGGTGCGACTTCATCTATCTTTTCACTTCGCGCAAGATGAAGAATTCCTCGCATTAGTTCGACATATTGCACGGGTTTAGCACCAATGTTTAGAAAGTTTCTATTTTTCACTGGTGGTCAGCAATGTCATCCTCGTGTGAGATGTATTCTCTCGAGTGCTAACTTCTTGAGAACACATAATGGTGCTGTGTTTTCATGAGATACATTTCTGGATCTTTAATGTGGTGGTTTCGCCTTGCCTTCCCCATCCTATGCAGTTGATTGTTTGGTTCTTCCGATTCCCCACTCCAAGGGCAAGAGGGTGCCATCATCCGCCCTTGAAGGCCCCAGTAGCAACATTTGGTAGAGCCTACGTCGGCACGCAACGTTGGCTCAACATTGAAATGTCACGTAAAACAACGTAAGCCCAACGGTGATTTTTAGTTGGATTCTTACTAATTTCCTACATTGACCCAACGTCACTGGATTGTTGAAATTGTGTGTGCACAATATGTAATGCCAACCATTTACCAACGTTGGGCCAACATTTCTCTACAAAAATACACAAAAAATTGACTATACAGAAGTTTAATTAAGCACAATATTCATAATTATTTTATTTTCATAGTTCTTGTGGGTTACACAAATTATTAAAATCAATAACAAAACTTCGACCAGAATCGAGGTAGAATCTAACCAAAGTCAAGAGATTATGTTGGTGGCCTTGTTAGTATAAATCCTTTGCATTACCAACTGCTCTACGCTGCCACATGTTAATTAAAGACATGTATGAAAGACAAATACGTATTTAATAGTTGAACTTACAATAACAAAAAAATATGTATCTTTTGCGAATAATATGTTTTCCAACTATGCCAATTTTCAGCAAACCTACATACCAAATCTTTTCAGTGGTTGGCCTACTGTGGGTTACACGGTATTAACCCAACGCTAATGTGTATACCTAATGCCAACGATGTGTTTACCAATTGGTACAAAACAATTATCCAAGAAAATAAAATTTACAAAAATACTATCTTTAATATTGTCTTGTATTTTCTAATCGAGTGGAGTTTTTTTTTAAAAAAGAAACACAATTTGTGTCACTGGGGAGGTCTGTTTACAAACTTGTTGCCAACGTCAGCCAACTTCAAAGCAAAAGACTTTCCGTGGTTGGCATATTGTGGGTCATACAATGAAGGACCAAATTTACTGAAAACAACTTTCACCTAACCGTTATAAACATACGTGTTGTTCGAGCAATTTTGGTTCAATGTAAAATTACGTATATAAACTTCAATGGTTGGTTATGTTGTACTGTAAAACATGATTAAGAACTCTTCGCGTAAATTGTTGGTTTTCCAATGTTGGCCCAATGTAATTATACACACTAAACACCACGGTCGTTGAAGAACAGGTCTGGACACTCGCCTATCTAACAATGTATTTTGCTTGACCCCCTTGTTGTTTGGCTGTAGTTCGTCAAGTTACCTAGAATGTCGTACTTTTTGGCGCTGTAAACCGGACGGTCCGACTCAAACTCCGACCACTTTTTTCCATTGTTAAATTTATAAAGTAAATAAAGATTGCTGGAGCCTTTTCTTAAAATTGTGAGCGAAGGAAGTGTTTTATAAATTGATAAAAAATATGTTTTATAATTTGTTTATCTTAGTGGAACGGAAGTAGGCGGAATTTGAGTCCGACCGCCGTAACAGCAGCGCCAAAAATCTATAGCATTGTCGTGAACTTAGTGACAAGGGGGTCAAGTTTCCAGGCGAGTGTCCAGACCTGTTCTTCTACGGCCGTGCTAAACACCAACAGTATGTTTACCAACATGTTGCCAACATTAAATCCACAAAATTTAAATAACAAAATTTTGGTCTTCCAAAATGTTCAGACATTTTATACTTTAATATAACTATTTTCAGAATGTTGCTAATTCATTGCAATACTAGTAATACATTTTCGAACATATTTGCTGGCATGCTACGTTGCCCCAACGTTGGATTTATGTGTGTTTTCCAATACAACATAATGCCAATGGCTCCAACCAATTTTGAACGCTTGTCCAACGTCAGTTGCTACGTGGGGGGGGGGGGGGGGGGGAGAAACCGTTGGCACCTGGCAGATGGGGAACTACTTATACCGGTGACCACCTCTGCGCGAGTGGTTTACGGATGTTAAAATTATTTTGAAATAAAAAAGCAAATGTTCATGCATTTCCGTAATCATAGAGTGCTAGATATTATCGTAATAAAAATTATAAAAATTACGGTTTTCCATTTTTATGAGTTTTGTGGTTTCAATCCTTTATTTATCTAATTATAGTTTTTAATTTTTTACTCGAAAGCAAATAATACTACCATCCAGTGGTGTATAAACAGACGTTTGCTAATAAAATATCCACTCGAAAAAAAAAACTTCATTGAAATAAGATGAGTTGTTTAGATTTTATCTACACCCTTTCCATACCCCTTAACGAAATGCTCGAGACAATTAAAATTTTATTTTCCTGTGTCTGTAATGGATTTTTAAATAGCGGCTACGAAACAATTGCAAGTGTTGGTGTACCTTCACTTCAAGTGAATGAATACGTTGGGGTTGTATGTTTGTTGTCCGTTGAAACTTACATCCGTTTACGAAACATAACCAGTTATATTTCAAAATAGAGGTTTTTTTTTTCTTTCGGCGTTGATGAAACAAAAACTTAGTGGCTTGCTTAGTGCGGCCTAGGTTGCTATTATGTAAATCGTTATACCAGTCTGGGCAGGAACAATGGAGGCGCTTATGACAGGATAATAGAATTTTTTTTTTGTGTTATCTTCGTCGCCGGCCATTTTAAGAATGTGTCCTACTGAGTGTTCCTGTTCTAGTAACCGCATAACCCTGAAAATAATCTCTGCTATAATCATGTTTGTAAACTAAGAAGCAGCACAATGATGGATGGGGTTGTCAGAATGGAAGGAAACACACCGAACATTTAAACTGACAGTTATGTTCCATTTGTATCCCGTGTAAGAAGTGTCAGTCATCTGGAAGATACGCAAATACGCAAGCACTCACCTTCCCCCCTCCGGCGCCAACCCCCCTTCCATTCACACACAAACACTAAATGCGGGGATTATTCAAAATTATATTTGTGTTTCTAAAAACCTGCAAGTGTATTAAAAATATCAGATTTTGATTAGCACCTATCAGCGAGGTTTTCAGCGCTAGTGAAGGCTGATATGAGGTTAGCATGGAACAACGCAAGAATGAGGTAGTACAGGGAAACATGATATCCCTGAGAAAACCCGCCGACCAATGGTGTCATGCAGTACAATTCCCACAAGCAAAAATGTTGGGTGTACCCCGCCGGAAATCGAGCCCCGATA
The DNA here is from genome assembly GCA_003012365.1 of Medauroidea extradentata. NCBI lineage: Eukaryota > Metazoa > Arthropoda > Insecta > Phasmatodea > Phasmatidae > Medauroidea > Medauroidea extradentata. The sequence continues at coordinate 40,859 of PNEQ01055315.1, forward strand.
GTTTTGGTAGAAAGGCGTTCGCCCTAGTCACTGCACTGGCAAGTGTTTCGCCACGCCACTCGTGAAATTATTAATGTGCAGGCACGATAAAGATGGTGAATTTTTTTATGCTGTCGGCGAAGAGAGAGAGAGAGAGAGAGCGAGAGACAGCAGCGTATTTAATTTTCTCCTGTGAGAAAGACATTATCTTTGTCCCTGTTCCCACGAAGCGACGATCTAGACTTCCACTCGAGTTTCTAGTTCGCATCTGATAATTAGGCTTCTAACCGCGGCCTTTCACTCAGAAGACCAATCACGGCAGTGCGCGCGACCAATAATATGACAACTCCGGTCATACCAAGACTTCTACGAGTCTACAGTAATGCTGGACAAGTGGAGGTTGTTGCTCTCAGTGGCAGCGGGTGGGTTGTTGCTATAGGTATGGCTGCACTTGTCGAGAACTGTACAAGGTTGTGTGCTAGTTGACATTGCAGCCACCGACAAGGCTGATCTGCAGGTGGAGCTTATTAGTAAGGGGCAGGGACCGTGGACGGGACTTAACGTATTTTGGTTGGTTGGGGTGACAAATAGAGTTGCACCAATCCAGCCAGTAAAACGAGGGGGTCGAGCATATTCATTCCACGAAACTTTGTATTTCAAGGTGCAGCATGGTGCTATTTAAGTAGTTTTCAGCCAAGTTATTGTGAAATGTAGTGTAGTTAAAAGAGAGGGTAAAATTTATTTTGTTTGTTACCAAAAATACAATGCTAGCAACTGCCCCCCTTGCCCCCCCCCCGGCCCAAAACCCGCCTATGGCAGGGACCAGTCGTTTGTACGAGAAATATTTTTGCACCAACTTGTTTCTATGGTCTTCGTACAAACCTGCAGTTATGTTTCGTGGTCAATGGTTGGATGTTTTTAAACTCTCAGCGTTTTGAGGGTTTTACCCGCCAATCACTGACTTGCGGTGTCGCAGTAACCTTGTTCTGATTGGCACAGTCAAATAAGTGACGCCTCTACACAAAGACACTCTATCAAGAACTACATTTACAGTATGGCTTAAAGGTCTGCACCATGAAGCTGTGTGGCATCTTTCTCGGAATATAACCGTTACAAAAACATCCATCATTGTCCACCAAGCAGAGCTGCACCCGCAGGTTGCTCGTCAAGCATTGAAACAAAGAATTGCACAAGTAATTTCGCGAAAATCACGGATCCTTAACGATTATTAACCCAAATTAAATTTTTTTCTTTTAAAAATTACGCCCCAGTAAACACAATTTTAAATGAAAAAAAAAAACCTATGTAGCGGCTTTACGATCCATTCGGGGTTAAAAAAAAATTCGCAGATGACCAGTCACCTCAAGGAAACTGGAATTTTGTTCTATGATGATCCAAGTACATTTAATGTGTTCAAAATGTAGTGTAGCGCCAGGTAAAAAGAACAAACGGTATAATCGCAAATTTCTAGTTTTTTTTCTCAGAATTTCATAAAACGGAAAATAAAATTAAAACTAGCATGGTGGCTAAATTCGGGCCTTATACATGCCATTGATGTATCCCTCCCTGTTCCGTAACTAACTGAAATGGGCTCACACGCTTTTGAATGCTATTCCGAAGTAGACATCGCTCATGCAAGTTGAGTAATTTTCAAACAAATGTATTACGGCCGAATATTAGTACACACATTTCGGCCATCTTGTAGCTACGTAACTCATTCGTGAAATATAACATAGGTACGAATAAAGTTAATTCTACTACAGGTTAGAAACATCAATATTAAAAGTTTGACACTGGGGAAATTTCTGCCGCTTGAGCGCTGGTATCGGTAATGGGTGCAAACTGACCAATCACGGAGCTTTCCTGAATTTTTAATTACGTAAAGTTGATAAATTAAAAAGCAAAATTGGTTTATTTTTACTTTAAAATTAAGTTAAGCAACTTCTGTCGTTTCCAAGCCTATTTAAATTTAATTTTACGACAGTTCCGTATTTACGTGGTCCATTAGCGATAGCAGCAGAAATTATCCCTGTGTCAAACTCTCCCATAAGAAAACACGTTTTCATTCTAACCTGTAGTAGAACTAACCTTAGTACGAAAAATCGCGCCACGTGTCACGGAAATCACGAGACGAGCTTCTCGGTCAACTACTTGTCTACCCTGCTCTCGAGCAGGGCCATTGTAGAGACATGCAAAATTCGGGTTATCATTTGGTAGCAGACTAAACTTCACTTTCTTATACATAACAGAGCATAATCTGCGATTCAACTGGCCACGAACTTTTATGTGTTGTTATTTAAGAGAGTTACGCCTTTACAGATATTGGCCTCTCTGCCGTGTAAGCATTCTCCGCGGCAAGTCACAATATCGGCCAGCGGGAGACGTCGAACGAGCCTATAGTCACTTGGAATCTAGTCAGCTGTCAGAAAATAACGCGAATTCTGCATGTCTCTAGTCATTGGCTGTTAACAGATCTAATTCGACATTTGGAGCGGGAAAAAAATTTTGTAAGCAATACTTATGATGAAAACCACGACAAAATGAAACTAAATGCGTAGTGTTCAAAACGTCAAAGTTATTTAACAAGCATAAAACGAATGCAATTTTAATATATTCTGATTTGTAAAACATTTGCTGCGGTTGTTACATTACAGAAAATATTTTACACGTATAAAATACTAGCGACCCGAATAGCACTAATTATCTATAGCTAGGGACTGGAAAATTTCGCGAATTCGATGACCTGCAGGCTAGAATCGATTATACTATGCCTACTCAAGTCCCGACTATTTGTCCACCTGCTGCTACTCAGTGGAACAGCAGACACAAAATTGGCAAAGAGCGAAAAGAAAAAATGCGTTCATCTGATGGCTACCAAACTTCACAGGATCACCCGCTGGGCTAATCTGAAGATTGCCTGAAAATTTCATCCAAATCGCACCAGCCGTTTTGGAGTCCATAGCCATACATACGTACATCATATATATACACACACATACATTCCCCTTTATCTTGATGAATAACCGTGATGATCGACAAAGTCTGGTCACGTGACTGAGCCAACCTACCGTACTCCAGGTCGTGAGATGTTATAACCAGTGTTGGCACGTGACCTGTGTGGAGATAACCGCCTTGTTGACGAGGACGCGCCAGTTCCCAGGACTCGACCCATTTCCCCCCAGCGCGCGGTGAGCAGCAGCAGCAGGGCTGGGAACAAGGATGAGGACGTCTGAGAGAGGCGACGACGCGACGAGACGCGGGAAACAGGACGCGACCTTGTGCACGCCTCACAGCTGCGAGATACCACTTCTTCCCGCCACCGTGCCGTGCTTGCTGTGAGAACGTTCCTAATGCTTTTACGAAAACGTTGTAGGTGAATTTTACCCGGTAGTAGTGGTCACGTGAATGGATCTACTCAGTTGGATGTTTTAACGGTCTTTTCCGATCGTATACATAAATTCAATAGGTAAACACATAAAAAAAAGTATTGCTTCACCTGGATGGAATGACTAGAACTGATCGGCTGCCGTACGCCCTCCGTCTAATATGCCCTGCTCATGTAAGGGCAGGTTTACTGACATCTAGGAACAGTCAAAGGAACTGTGTTCGTAATATAACTAGAGATGATAGTTTATCGCGGTAAAACTTGACTGTTTGCTGAATTTCAACACATGTTCGGCTTACCAGTAGATCTCTGACTTTAGCTTGTATTTGGAGCTGTTGCCCTATTTGACTGAGCCTATGAGAACCCCGATATTGTAATATTTTATGTCTGTTATTGGTCTACAGCCAGTTACATAGTGTCAGACATGTATCACCCAATCATGCATGTGACAATGAACCGCTTCTGCAGATTCGGCAGCTTTTTTTTTAATTGGAAACCAACATACTACACAAATAAAAAAAAAAAAAAATTTCGAAGTGAGAGTTCTCTGACACATAACCACTGCATTTTGCATTAATCTGAGTTTTCCTATGTGCAACTAAATTGATGATGTTAACAATATATGTCTAGAAGGCATAGTAAGGAATAATTATATAATTTATTCCATACTTGAAGTACGTTCTCTGGCGAAATTTTTACTTGATAAACTTCTCCGGACTTCTCGTCCGACTAAAACATTACATTCGGACATCGTATTTTTCGTGAACATGCATTCAAACGCCTCGCAACTTTTCTGTTGTGTACACATCTGGGAGTCTGTGTTTGTTTACTTTTTAAGAGAGATTTTCTGTTTTCGTTTATTGGCGGCTACCCTTTTACCGAGCAGGGTAGACTTGAGTGGAACCGGCGACGAGATCCAGTTGAATAGTTAGAGATCTTGCGGGCCAGTAGACAGTACTCGCATGAGGTTCTTGCTCGATTTTAGAGTAACGACTAATCTATCGAGTAGATCGAGTATGGTTTTCAAGTGCCTCTAACCTGTGCCTGACGCTACGATACAGGATGTTGCAAAATTGAATGTCAATATTTTGGAGGAACAATCATCACATGCAGAGAAACAAAAACTATTACGTGAACATGGTCATAAAGTGCACTATTTCTGCACTACAGTTCACAGTACAACACGTATAGTGCATAGCGTGTGGAATGCATCGCGTTACTGTGTAATGCAATTGCAGCTGTTATTGGGCAACTACACACCAGACAAGTCATATTTAAGGCCATGCTCTTTAGTTTCCACTTTTTATGCGACAGTTATTTTATTTAAGCTTAAACGAGAGCAGATATCAAAAATATATCTGGCAGTTTTGTTTAAAATCGTTTTCTCCATGTTGGCTCATTTTTTCAAGACAGTAAATATTATGTTTTTAGCTAATTATGAAATTAACAAAATTCTGGTTAGTTGACTTTTTAGTTGAAACTATATAATTTCTTGCTTTGAAAACAATTAGCTGTCATGGCGAAAACCATTTTAAACCAAACTGCCAGACACAGATTTACGATATATGCTCTAGTTTAAGCTTAAAAAAAACTACCGCATAAACAGAAGAAATTAAAGAGCTTTGCCTTAATTGGACGGTAGGCATTGTCCCTCTGTGGCTAACCCACGGGTAGATTGTTGCTAGATGAGATGATTTCCACTATCAGCCACCGCGATTGGAAGGAGCGTATCTTCTCTTGTTTGGGGTGTTCGCCTACTCTCTTCAGCTTTAATGCAGTCTGCAGCTATGGTGGGCCCTGGCTGGTAAAGAAAGACTGACTGGTAGATGTGACACACCCACCAGCAGTACTCCTGGGTCGTGTTCGAATTGACCGTCTAAGGACCCTTCTTACCACACTTCAAGCCCTTCAAAAGTGCATCGCGGAAGAGACGTCATACACGTCGCTGTTCGAATTTATTGCAAGGACTCATATGTACCCTAGAATGTCGCCTTCAGCTAAGGGGACGAACCATTTACACTTCTTGAGCCCTAGATCCGAATTCACAAAATGCAGCCTACTTCATGAAGAGAAAAATGGCTATGGGATCAAGGGGAAGTGATCATGGTCACATTGTACTGAAATCTAACATGACCCTGGTATACGTTCGGATTCAGGAACAGGAGGGCAGGTTCTGCCAAACAAGCCGACTATATTCAGGAAAAATTGGTAGGTATTGCCCGATGAAGCGGTCCATACATCCTGTTTCGTAAAATTAGGTAAAATACGACAGCTACTTATGGGCCATAATTTTTAATATATTGTCCTTTGTGGCACAAACTCTACAGTACAAATGATGAAATTGACATCTCAATTTCGTTTTAGAGCTAAAAAAAAAAAAGTCTTGCGTTGTGCCAAAAATCACAAAATATTTACAATTATTGCCCATAAGTAGGTGTCAAATTTTACCAAACTTACACGAAACACAATATAACAAGATCCAACCCACGTACCAATACAGTATATCATGAGACCTGTGGTACAGTAACGGTGGGTTTTTGGGTCTGTGTTCATGTAACATTTTCCGTTCCTCTGATGTGAGGGTTGTTACACTAAAATATTGACATGTAATTTTGGAACATTCTGTATAAAGCCTTCTACACCAGCGCTTGCCCAGATATTTATTTCGTACTGTCACGTGCAAATTTTTTTATTCTTTACTCAGAAGCTGATAGTTGTAGACGGTGAAATTTCGCGAAATCAGTGACCTGCATGATAGAATCAAATATCCTATGCATACTCAAGCCCTGTCTATTCGTTCATTGTGTGCTGTTCCACTGAGTAGCAGCTAGTGGACAAATGGTCGGGACTTGAGTATGCATATAGGATATTTGATTCTAACATGGAGGTAATTGAAATCGCGAAATTTCACCATATCTACTGATAGTGAATATGATCAGAAACGAGCTCATTTACGAGCAAATCAGTGTGGCTTGACAGTTATGCTTTCAACCAGGGGTGGATCCAGCTCTAGGTTTTTTTGGGACGGGGCCGGGGTGAGGCATTCCTTAAAAAGTAGTTATGCCCACACCCCGACAGAAGGGTGGTCCGGGGTTTTTTCCAAGAAAAATTGTAGGCCTAGTTATCAAGGTGCAAAATGGTGCTCTTTAAGACGTTTCCTAGACAAAAAATTTAATATATCACTTTAAAAAAATTTAATGTTTCAAGGAAAAATTGTACATAAAAGGTGAAGGGGGGCCGGGGTCCCTGTAACCGCCCCTGCTTTCAGCAAGGAGGCACGAGACTGACGCAGTGGCTTATGGTCAGTTGGAGTAAAGGCTGAAAGGTTGGGTATGGCGGTTTTGAGGAGAGGGTTGGTTACATAAGTCTGTGTTTGAATCTACGATTTAAAGTGAAGATATTCGAAGCTGGCGTTGTGGTTGTGTTGTTTGCGTGAGGTCGGTACGCGAGAACATCCGGGACATAACGGACGGACCTCTCCTGAATACATTTAACGGAATTACCAGCACTTATAATCCATAATCACGGTTATTGTCATGTTATTATTTAAATCAAATTTAAAGTCCAAACTGCTAGGAAATAAAGAGCCTTGCTGCAGACTAACAGATAGTTAGGAGTCAAATACACTTGTTTCAAGACGCCCGCTGCGGTGGCGTCACGAAATATTCGAACTGAAATTTAATTTCATGTTAACATATGTTATGAATGTTAGATACTACAATATTTTAAGTTAAGTCAGTTACAGTATATAAATGTTTAAATAATTTTAAACTTTATTTTACAAATTATCAGTTATTTTTATGTCAGAATACCACTGATATCATGGTAAGAAACTGTACGTAAAAACTCCTAATCTGGGCATAGTTCACGCAGGAGGACGAAAATACTTCCTGTAAGAGCAGTATGGGCACTATGTTCACGCGTCAATGTCGTCCTTATCGCTTCTTTGCTTCTGTACCTCCAACGTGCAAGGAGAGCTCCTGGTTGGTGGCTCGCATCAGCTAGTGGTGAGGTCATGATCTACAGAGTTAAACGGTCGAATACCGTGTATAATTGCAAACAAACTATGGTCGACTAGTTTAGAAAGTCGCCTAGTGAAGAGTATGTTTGTGGCTGGGCGATAATCGATGAAACGCTACGGGTGACGTCAACCGGCCGTTGTAAAGCGGTATCGCCTCTACGACAAGGCATGCAGTGATTAACTTCTGGTATTTAATCGGTGAACCAATGATGTTATTGGACGCCGCTATGTAGCATGCATCTATTTTAGTTGTTTATTATATTCGATTATAGGTCGTTCGAGATAAAGTGAGCTCTAAAAACTGTGCATATTCTTACTGACTTCACAATTTATCTTACACGCGCAAACATAAAGTGACGTGTCCAGAGAGGTTAGCATATTTCGTACAAATATAAGAATTACTGAAACAATTAAAATTTTTGCACGGTTAAAAATATATTGCTCTATTTTGGAGGTGAATATCGACATTTTTCATCTTTTGCATGAGTGTGAAGAGAGCTTTATATGAACTTCAGTCTACGAAATAATAATTAATTAATTAATTAATGTCAATATTTTCATAAAGTTAAAAACTGATACATTTTTCAATTAGAGTAAGTTTTAAAAATATTCACTGGAAGAATTTAATATCAGTGTGTGTTCTGGAGGGGAGGGGGGGGGGTCCGTGTCCCTGTAACATCCTTCTGTTTCCACCTCCGAACATTTCGAAATCACTGTTTGTTGACGTGACCGATGTGGGAGCTAGCTCGCTCTATAATAAAATAATTTACTCAAAAAATACCGCAACGTACTAAATGACAGTTCTGATATCTCTTGTGAAAATATTTACGCAGTACAAAAACACCAGTGGAAACACATGAATTTGGCCTTTTACACAATTTTAAGAAATGAAAACTTTTTTTACTATGCTCTGTAGTAATTTTTTTCTTTTGAGTACTCCATGGAATTTGTCAGTGCGAAAGATCTAACTTAGTTAAATGTCAGTTAATTATTTTTTACTGTGTGTAAGTTACAAAATCAGAAGAAACAAATACATTAGAGAGCGCGTTACAATATTCAACGCTAAAAGCATTAATCTATAACTGTATGTTTCTTGAAGCATGTTTGCGAAAACTAATAAATAGCAATCCTAGACAATAGTTTTAGCCAACTTTTTAAACAAAATTGTTTCCAGTGTTACGAACTTCTGAGGCACAATCTCTGACGCCGAAACCTCGTGCATTTAACTGTGGCGCAAGAGATCACACGTAACGAATTCTGGATAAATATTTACTCATAAAGTTGGCAAATACCATTATCTAGAATTGTCATTGAGTATTTTATCCATATTGACTTCGAAAAAAGCGTAGAAATCAATTGATGTTTCCAGCGTTTATTTATCTACCACGCACTGTTAAGTCAGTAAATGAAGGTTTACTTACAGACGAGTGGCCGCCCGCCCCCCACCTGCTGATACGGGCCCTGCTTCTTTCTGTTTTGAGAAGCCGCCTTCCGCTGCCTAACTGTCGTTGCTCAACGGGGCTACAAGACCTACTGTCATGTCGTGACATGTAAAATATGGGTGTGTGTTCCGTTTCCAGGACATAAATTACAGTCTGTTAAGGTGGCTGCCTGTATGGGAGTAATAAGCGTGTCCAAGACATACAAGCGAGGAAGCAAACATGCTGAAATAACACAACCCCGACTACTACATTCGGAAACCCTCGCTGGGACTTGAACTCGAATCGCCTTGATGGGAGGCGAACGAGGCGAGTACTTTGTATTGAATAATACTCGTTATATACAGCAATTAAAATAAATTTTACCTGGCAAGTCATGGTTTTAGTATACTTGTATTACAGCATTCAGTAAGCTAAAAGTGAGTATTCAAACACTGCTCGAGTTTGAGAACTCTACTGCAAACTCATCGCGCTTCTTCACCATGGCGAGTTTGTTCAGTTGTAAGACGTACTGTTTTGTTTCCCGCCGTGGAATAACACTGGAGCGACGAGTGGATGGTGTCACACGCCTTCCCTACCAATCAGAGCGAAGATTACACCGCACTGCTTTGCTTACACTCTCTGTTGACACTGATGCGGGCTCGACGTACTGGTGTGCCAGGTCTGAAACCACTAGCGTACTGACATTCACATTGCAGGGACGGTTAATAAAGCCTCTTTCTCTCTGCGAGATATAGTACTATATAGTAGGGCGAGAGATATTTTAGACGGGGCTAATAATTAACTGGGGGGTGACTAAGCTACCCCTAGCTCCCTCTCTTATTTCCACCCATGTCTGAAACACACCGACGAAGCTACAGTGTACGGAAGAGAAGAAAGATAGGTTACACAATTATTATTTAATACTTTAGCATTTGACATTAAGGTGATAAACTTTTAAAAAGTATTTCAAGAAAACATTGGTTAAATCCAAACGTACACGTTTCTGTTGTGAACTGCTGACAACTTAAGTTATATTATATTGTGTACGCTTTCATTAAAGCAATATTATGGGGCCGGGGGGGGGGATGTAAGGCATGTGGGTTTTACTTCTCATCGACAGCGAGGTCATTAGAGACGGCGACATACAACTTGTTGATCCCTACCACCTTGGATTTAGCTGTTTCTTCTCGATAACTTCTGTTCCAGTCGATGTATAAAAATTTTTGTCACGACAGGGCATGGATACAAACTTAATCGATTTTATGTAATTGCTGGAACCATAATATATTCATTATTTTTCAACGGGAAACAGCTGAAAAGGAAAAATTGCTTTATTTACTGGAGCGACTACAGAGGACACAAAATTAACAGGAACAATGCCATATGGATTCCAAAAAGTGAATGAAACAGTAAACTATGCCTTGTCACAGTGAAAAAAGTAAAACAATGTGTCTATTCCCTGATTTATAAAAAAACCGTAAAACCGATGTGACAGGGATTAATCCCCCTTAATGACAGGAACTAGGAGCTATTTCGGGAAATGGAAAACCGAAATAAGGATGGCCAGAGCTAGGGATCGAACCCTGGTCCTTCCGAATGACAGTCCAACGCGTTACAGTTGCTCTGCTGCACAAGTCTTAGTGCTTACATTTCCGCCTGCCTGCTTTGTAAACAGCATTGCAGCGTGCTAGCAGAATTGTTTTTACTAAGAAACTTCTATACGTGTTTATATTGTGTGCATTTACGAAAAAAACGAATCCTTCAAAAATATTGGAAAAGTATTTCAAAACATCACGTTAATTAGATAATTTGATTGCCGTTTGCTGAAAACCAATAATAACATAGCTAGAATTGTTTGATGTTAAGCAAAATATTTACTTATTAGGATTATTTTTGTATGAAGCAATTAGGTTATTTGCAAACCTTGTTAAAATATTTGAGTGTTGAACAGCACGTTGCATAAATAGATAGCGTTTCCTTTTCTTCAAAACATTTAGAAATAAGATACATTTTAAATGACTAGATTACTTTCGAAATATTGACGTGATACGCTTTTCATTATAAATATTCGTAATGACTTAAAGTACAGTACATTATTTCCGTTTAGAAGTAGGATTATCAATTTTTCCTAGCTGTCGTTACTGTAACTTTACTTGACGTTAGTATTGTGTAGTTTTGACGGCGTTAAAGTAACGGAAACGTAAAGACAAATGCTAAGTAAGTAATAAGTTATTAGCTTACAGCGACTATTTTGTGTGGAAAAGATTTTTTCACAATTTGGTTTCAATGCCTAATGTCAATTTTGCAGCTCTGCTTCACGCTCAGCGACAATATATTTTAACTTGCAATTGTCTTCAGGTTCTACTGGTAAATCACAGACCAATGGCAGTCAAATGAGGGACGTGTCTGAACAAAGACACAGCTGCCGATGCGCACGTAAGACAGCAAAACAAAATGGCGCAAAAATTTTCGCGGAAAGCTCGTGGCTCTATCAAATATGTACGATGGTACAATCTCATGTTATGTGACCGTTCTTATTTGGAAACTCCAAGTGTATTTAAAAAAAAAAGTTGGCAGCAAATGCCCTACGACACTGCTAACAACTTCACAGAGTTTATCTGCAGAAGCACACAGTTGTGGCTGTAGTTTGAAGCAGGCCCAAGAACAATCCTAAATAATTACAAAGCCTTATGTCATCATGCTTTGTGTGAAGCATGGGAAAGGAACTATGTTGATGGTGACATACTCTGGGCACGGTATTCTCAACAAGATCGTCGGCTGTATCTAGTGTCACCTCCCTGGACGACAGGTTTTCGAGAGCAGGAGCTTCATTGTTGATCTCAGGTCCTAATAAATCGCTAGTCGGTACTAAAAACGTAGTTGTTTATTGGCGAACGAATTTAACGAAACAGGAATTTCAGCGTTTGCGTACAGTACGATTAACAAACATTCGTGTCTGAATCATTCTTGAAGCACACACGTGTTAAAGCCAAGCTCTTTAGTCTCTGCTGCTTTCGCGATAATTATTTTTTTAAGCTTAAACAAGAGCAGATAACAAAAGTCGGTCTAGCAAGCAAGAAAGTATACGGTTTCGACTAAAAAGTCAATTAACCGTAATTTCGTTACTTACATAATTAGCTAAAACAGTAATATTAACTGCTTTGAAAAAAATCAGCCAACATGGAAAAGACGATTTTAAACAAAACTGCTACACAGATTCTTTATATCTGCTCTCTTAAGAGGGCGTGGTACATAAAATCAACGCTAAAAGCATTAATCTATAACTGTATGTTTCTTGAAGCCAAATTGCGAAAATTAAACAATAGCAATCCTAGAGAATAGTTTTAGCCAACGTTTTAAACAAAATTGTTTCCAGTGTTACAAACTTCTGTAGCACGATCTCTGACGCCGGAACCTCGTGTATTTAACTATGGCGCAAGAGATCACGCGTAACGAATTAGTAATTCTGGATAAATATTTACTCATAAAGTTGGAAAATACCATTATCTAGGATTGTCATTGAATATTTTATCCAAACTGACTTCGAAAAAAGCGTAGAGATCAATTGATGTTTTCAGCGTTTATTTATCTACCATCCACACACTCTTAAGGCGTAACAAATTAATATCGCTAAAAAAGTAGAAACTAGAGAACGTGGCCTTTGGCACTTTTAGTTAACTAAACAGTCTCATTACCCGAAAAGGTATATTGAAATGATTGTGTATTTGGTAGTTTAGTTATTTATTTTTAATTTATAAAATCCGGATAAATGAATTATATGAATCTGGTTGTGATATTTTCTCAAGATTGTGTGTTAAAGAAATAAACGCTAGAAACTCAAATTGAAATCTTCACGTTTTTTAAACACAGCATGGAAAAATTACAAAATAACAATTGTAGATAATGATATTTGACAACTTTATGACCAATCATTCATCCAGAATAATGCATTTATTAAGCGTGATTTGCGCCGCAATTAAATGTACGAGATTTCGACGCCGGAGATTATTATTCAGAAATACGTTTCTCCAGAAAAAGTGTTGCTCAGAAAGTTGGCAAAACCTATTGTCTAGGATTGATATTTCTTTATTTTTGCAAATTGTCTTCGCGATTCCTAGAATTTTATTTTGATGATTTTAACACTGAATTAATGTATCATGTCATCATAACTTTCGCTGTAACATTGTAAATCATGCGAACAATGCTTTTAGGGTTTGTATTTGTTTTGACACAGTTATTTAAAGATAAATAACTACTTAGTCACGAATGTAGAGCAACTGAATGTACTATTTCTATGAAACCCGGTAGGAAAGAGTAAGTACTTTATATTAGTTACTAGTTAAAAGGTAACAAAACGGGTAGGCCTACCCACCATCTTATATCAGTATAACTTCTGCATCACTTTGCATTTTGGATACATACCTAGGCATAACTAGGAACCTCTATTTTCGATTAAAAGAATTCTGCGCCATTTTATTTCAGTAACTTATGTGTACATCTGCAGCTCTGCTTCATGGTCATTGATTGGATGATAACTCTCGCGTGTCTTAACGTTTTACTGCAAATCACTGACGTGTGATATCGCATTAATCTTATTCTGATTGTTACGGTTAAGTGACTGAAAAACGTCTTTCCACAACGATACTCTGCCAATAACAATGAAGGAGAACTGCAGATGTGCACGTAATGCAATGAAACAATTTTGTTCAGAAATGTGTGAGCAAAAATCAGGGGCACCTAGGAATAACTTCGTCCTGAAACTGGCATTTTTAGACCTGTATTTTCAGTGTCGCTTCTGTAGCCACCCGCAGGAAAAGAAAATTTACTTCGTCCCGAAGGTTACTAGTTAAAAATTTACTTAGGCAGTGGAGTTGTAAATATTTAATTAAGCTTCAGAAGCAAATATTTAGTTTGAAATGAGACGGTAATACTTAATTTAAACTCTCGAAACTGAACTTAGGGCGATTCATAAATAAATCCAGTATGGAGGTTACTGATACTACACGTAATACTAACAAGTTCAGTGGTGCAGACAGGATTTGTGAAAGAGGGGGGGGGGGATTTAACTTGAGGATAATATAATGAATATCGACATCTCCTTTAAAGCAAAGGGTCTGGTAATCCTCCCCGGGAAAATTTGGATTTCAATGAGCAAAATAGTGCTAATTTTGTTAGTTTTCCGTAACGAAGCATTGAATATTATTGGTCAAAATATTTTCAGTTTTTAATATGATTTTGTTTTTCCAAATTTTTGAGGTTAATAGGGAGGGGGTTACAACCCCACAAATCTCCCCCTAGCTATCCGCTGAACAGGTTGTCATCAATAATGTTGTGACGTATTACGGCTATGTTAGTGAGTCACTTTACGAGCACCACGTTGAATTACGATGCGACACGCCTGGGCTGCGGACTATTTTCGTCACACCGCTGTTCGCAGAACCAAGTCCGCCTGACACGTTTGATGACGGTTACAAAAACAGCAGCTGTCCAAGTTCGCTCAACCTGCTGCAGTGGCGCTTGCAAAACAATTACGACACGCCACAAAGAAATGTGCTGACACGAGAAAAATACGCCCCTGCTGTATAGTTCCACTGACACGTATGCTAGGGCTTTAATGACATTTACATACAACTCACTACTTTGCCGTTGCCTGCAATTCTCTTTAAGTAGAAGTATTGCATTATGTTGTTCTTAAGTAATGAAAGCTTTTTTGAAGATATATAACTACACAATTATACACATATACATATATAATATATTAGAGTGTGTGGTAGATAAATAAATGATGAAAACTCCAATTGAAATCTGCAAGTTTTCGATTGAAAGTCATTACGGAATACTGCAACACAACAATCCTCGATTATGATGCATGCCATTTATAAACAAACATTTACCAAAATGATGCATTTAGTTAAGCGTGATGTCTTGTACCGCAATTAAATTTCAGAGATTTCGGCGTCAGAGATTGTTTTTCAGAAATACGTTACTCAAAAAATGTTTGCTCAGAAAGTTGGCAAAAACTATTGTCAAGGACTCCTGTTTTTTTTTTCCGCGTTGATTCCGAGAAACCTATAAATTTAAACTGAAGCTTTTAGCGCAGAACTAAATGCGCCTTTTAACGGTGAAATTTGTAAGCTGCGTTTATTTCTTACACTTGTTTGCACACACAAATTACGGAAAATTAAACATTAGTAGGAGGAAAAAATATCAACCATTTCTTCTTTACCTTGGACAGCCTAATCTGCAATGTTTGTCATGCGGCACTGAATACGCCATACGAAATTTGTTACGACAACATCGCTTGGAAATAAGTAGTTATCTTGACGGTTAGGTAAGGCAATGATAATGAGCATCGCATGCAAACAGGTTGGTAGATAATGTCCTCGGTAAATTTAGCACTTTTGAAGACCGTATTGTCAGGAATAATAATAATAATAATAATAATAATAATAATAATAATAATAATAAGTACTTCAACTGTGGTCTTGGATATTAACTTTTGAGTACGGGTAAATAAATCTAAATACTGTATTTTTTACATTCACTGCTGATGAGTTTTTCCTAGCAAGTTACGTAAATGAATAAATTAACTTGAAAGGTAAAAATAATCATGGATTCTTAAGTCCGTGAATAGCCTGGCCTGTACACAAGCCAGTGATTTTTGATGCAAAGAAATTTGCTCCAACTTATTGCAATGGCTTATGTGCACATCAATAACACTGCTTCATGGTCAATGATTAGAGACCTGAAAAATTCGCGTTTTCATTTGGGCACAAGCTAGAATTACATCATCTGTAAGTTTGGGTCACTTTCGCAATTGACCGTTGACTTATTTGTAGGACCCGGTAGTTTTTGCGAAAAGGTTTTTGCCCCACTTTGTTTCAGTGCCTTACGTGCACACCTGCAGCTCTACTTCATCGCTATTGGCAGAGTGTTTTTGTGCAGAGTCGCTATTCAATTGACTGTGCCAATCAGTACACGGATAACTGCCACATATCACGTCTATGATTTGCGGGTTTAACCTCCACACGCTGGGTGTTACGGCATCCAATCACTGACCAGCAAGTGCGCTCGTAAGGCACTGAAACAAAGTCGTGCAAAAATCTTTTCGCGAAAACTACCGGGCCCTACTTATTTGACATCTCCTGGAAGTCTCAGAGCCAATAATGAAAATGTGACTAATAAAGACCTAAAGGAAAGCAGCTAATGAGCAATTGCTCTCTGCTTCAGATAACATATATTATTGCAGGCTAGCCTACAGGTTAGTGAACTTGCGAATTTTTCCGGTCTCTATCAATGATTTTTTTTTATAGTAGAGCCACGATTTTATGGCGAAAAGATTTTTGCAACATTTGGCTTCAATGCGTCATGTGCACACCTGCAGCTCCGCTACATCGTCTGTGATTCGATGATTTTACTCTCACTCGCCTTGGCAAATTACAGACGTACGGAGTCACAATAATATTATTCTGATCGGTGCAGTCAAATGCGCAACGTGTATGAACAAAGACACGCTGCCAGTAATCATGAAGCAGAGCTGCCGATGTGTACGAGAGACACTGAAACAAAGTGGGGTAAAAATCTTTTCGCGACAAAATCGTGGCCCTAGCTATTAGTGTATTTGTGTCCCACCTGCAAATCACAACTGTGTGGTGACTCAGTAACCTTTCTCTCATTAGAACAGTCAAATGCGTGACGCCTCTGCATAAAGACACGCTGCCAGTAAACATGAAGCATAGCTGCAGATGTGCTCGTAAGGCAATGGAACAAGTTAGTGGAAAGTTATTTTCATCAGTGGCTCTACCTACAACACGCAGCTCTCAAAGACAAGAGCCGGGAATGAATCGTCCCAGAACTCGCCTGTAGTGATTGTGGAAAGTTGTATCAGTTTGGCCGGACCGGAGTCCTCCCGAATGACAGTCCATCTCGTCACCAATTACTAGGGCCACGATTTTGTCGCGAAAAGATTTTTGCCCCACTTTGTTTCAGTGACTCACGTGCACATCGGCAGTTCTATTTCAAGGTTATTGGCAGCGTGTCTATGTTCAGACACGTTTCTCATTTGACTTCACCAATCAGAATAAGATTATTGTGAGTCTGTACGTCTATAATTTGCCAAGGCCAGTGAGAGTAAAATCATCCAACCACAGACGATGTAGAAGAGCTGCAGGTGTGCACATGACGCATCGAAACAGAGTGTTGCAAAAATATTTTCGCAATAAAATCGTGGCTCTACCAATTACGATTATTAGAGACATGCAATATTCGCGTTATCATTTGGTGGCAGACTAAACTTCACTTCCCTATACATAAACGAGCACAATCTGTGATTCAATTGGCCACATACTTTTATGTGTTACGTCTTTACAGAGATTGGCCTCTCTACCGTGTAAGCATTCTCCGCGGCAAGTCACGACAATATCGGCCAGCGGGAGACGTCGAACAAGCCTATAGTCACTTGGAGTCTAGTCAGCTGTCAGGAAATAACGCGAATTTCGCATGTCTCTGGCGATTATGCAATCTCGCTCGGTCATACGATAAATCAAATTACTGTAAAGCCTGCAAAACGTATAAAATTTGTTTTACTTATAAATAGTTTTTACCGCCAACATCATAAAAAATCTGCCTTCAGCAGACGGAATAGTGAAAACAGTTTAAACCGACCATTTGTGCGAATAATGCTTGAATTGTTGGTCACTGATTTGAAATTAATGTAATCGGAAGACAACAGGCACGATCGTAACCTGGTATATCGCGGATTATAAGGTTGACTCTTGCTTGCTCACCAATATCTTCATCGCCTCTAAGCGCACGACTCTAACTGGCATCTTCCCTCTAGTTGAGGACTTCTGTAAAGAGAAGTCTCTAGCATTATTTTATGTATACCTGAATTCGTTTTTATTTATAAATAAAAATTTATATACAAATAAGTTATAAATAAATATTTTATGTATGGATAAGTTTTAGCGCGTATACCCTTAACTCCATAAATAACGGTTCTGTTTTTTTTTTTCTTTACAAGAAACGTGAACAACTTTACATATAACGCCACATTTGACTTTTGTCCTAATGTATGTCATTAAGGAGGAAAAAAATAGTGAACATTTATGGCTGTTACTCCCCTTACAGTAAAGTAGTTCTTCCTGGCACAGTCCCCTTACTGTATAGTAGTACTTCCTGGCACATGTAGTACAGGCCTGTGGTTTTCGACACCTGTTGTAGTTCTAATTTGCGAGCAATTGGTCCATGACAGGCTTGATAGTAACCTGGAAGCTGGCGGGCTCTAAGGTCGACTTTTTTTAGCTCATCAATTGCCTCGAGGACAATTCTAAACTATGTGTAAGTAGTAGACTGATGCACAACGACTGAAACGTTTTCTACGTTTCCTTGCGTCACACTTAGGTACGTTTAACTTTCGCTTGTGTTCAGGTAAGTTGTTGCTACCCCGAGGTCGGCAGTCCACGCTTTTGCCGCGCTTTTGAGTCAGTGCATGAAGCTACGATGATATCTCCATGAAATCCCCCATCTTGCAACAATGCTTTGTTTCCGCGCAACTCCTTTCATAAGTTTTA
The DNA here is from genome assembly GCA_003012365.1 of Medauroidea extradentata. NCBI lineage: Eukaryota > Metazoa > Arthropoda > Insecta > Phasmatodea > Phasmatidae > Medauroidea > Medauroidea extradentata. The sequence goes on from PNEQ01055315.1 coordinate 59,237, forward strand.
AATTGCAGCCATAATGTGGAAAGTTAGCGCGACACAGTAAGAAGGATATGACCTCAACCCAGAATTGGAACTTTTTTGTACCCTTCGCCAATTCAATAATGTTTGTGGCTACACAGAGGCCGTAGAAAAGAAACTGCAATGATTTTTTTTTAAGTTTGCTGAAGGCTGAAGACGATGTAGCTGAATGCCCAAGACATTCTGAATTCTCGGCTAGTAAACGCCATCGAGTCTCAACTCTCAGCTGGATAAAAAATAGTAATATTTTTGTTTTGGAACAATAACGTTCCAAGTAACCGTTTTGTGTCAACATACCCTTCAAACCCTGTAGTTTCTTGCAACATATATGCTTGGCTGATGTACGTTTGACACAAGATAGCTGTCTGCAGACCAATAACAGGCATCAAATATTACAATAGAGGGATTCTTATAGGTTTAGTCAAATAGGACAACTGCTCTACATACAAGCGAAAGCCCGTAATAATTTCTTAAGTTGAACGTACGTGGAAACCCAGCTGACAGTCAAGTTTTCCCGCGATAAACCATCATCTATATCAATGGTGTTTTTGTGATGACAACCGGCAGATCAAACACATTCCATACGCGCGCATACAAGCGAAGAACTACCCTATAATTTGTGGCCCTGAAATTTTGTGAATTTCTTTGATAAGACGTTTGATTTCGAACTCCTGTACATATGTGTCTTTCGGAATTCGATAATTTTAAGTTAATTACACTCGCCCTTGAGGACCCTCAACCAATAACGTGAGGCATGGACACGTAGAGTAAAAATACTATAAGCAGCGTGGTCCAGTGTTGCCAGACCAACTATCCCAAAATCCACAGACACCGCAAATAAACTCCGCACAATTCCACACACAGTAAAAATCTCAACCACCTTAATGAGCATGGCCTCGTTTTCCATAAATGCCACATTAACAACATGACAAGTGCGCCGCAATATTTCGCGGAAAGTGAAACATGAACGCTAAGAGAAAGATTTTGGTGTCTGATATAATATATGAATACAGTATTAGTTTCACATTGAAACCTGCATTTTAACTTTAAACGTCTATAAAATATTTCGAAAAGAAATGTACATACTGTATCAATTTGTATTTTAAAATGTAGCATTCTACACAAATTCCACACAGCCATTCATTCTACACGTTTTGGTTTTGGTACCGAGCGGGCTGGCGCAACCAACGGTAACACGTTGGACTCGCATTCGAGAGGATCCGGGTTCGATCCCCGGCTCTCGCTATCCTGATTTAGGTTTTCAATGGTTTCCCGAAATCGCACCAGGCGAATGCCGGGATAGCTCATTAACAAAGGCAATGGCTGACTCCTCTCCCATCTCCTGCCATTGTACCAAGTTGTCTCTTCATCGTCTCTAATGACCTCGCCGTCGACGAGACGTAAAGCCCAATTACGTTATCTTACACATTTGGTAACAGTGGCGTGGTCTCGCCTTATAAGACGTTTATTAAGACTCACGAGGATACTGAGGGTAGACAACATTTCAGCTTCAGGCGGTGCAAACAGTAACCAAAGTAAATTTTACTCGCGTTCAAGTACTTAGTACATCCAAAGCAGCTAGTCAATCAACTTCTCACTACCTTGTTTTCGAGCGGCTGTTAGCAGAGAAAGGTTCTCCATTCTCCACGAAGAAAATGAACAGTAGACCATTATACATAACCAAAACCACAGCGAAGTGAAAACTGAACGCACGGTGTTTGAAATATCGACGTGACAAGCACAAAACTAATATTAACTGCAATACAAATAATACAACGTGTGAAAAATATGCTGTGGACGTCGTATTTAGTACAATATTGCACATGTAGAAAATATGTTTTTTTTTTATTACCGCCATGTTCAAACATTGAACAACATTACAGGTTGGTGCTCGACAAAATCTGGCCACGTGATTGTTAGAGACATGCAAAATTCGCGTTATCATTTGGTAGCAGACTAAACTACACTTTCTTATACATAGGCCCTAACAGATCCTAATCTGCGATTCAATTGGCTACGGACTTTTATGTGTTGTAATTTACGTGTGTTACGTCTTTACAGAGATTGGTCTCTCGACTGTGTAAGCATTCTCCGAGACAAGTCACAACAATATTGGCCAGCGGGAGACGTCGACCAATCGACCAAGCCTATAGTCACTTTGAGTCTAGTCAGCTGTCAGAAAATAACGCGAATTTTGCATGTATCTAGTGATTGTACCCTAAAGATGATTCGCGATAAAATGAACACTTTTGACGACTCCCATGTCTAGAATAAAGATTTAAAGTTTTATTTATTGTGACCTTATACGTTACATTTTGAGTTTGGTACAATTTATACACGTCGATTATTACTTAGGGTGCTTTGTTTATATTAAAAAGTGGCAGGGAACTATAAATTATGTCAAAAGTAGCTAGGGCTTCAAAAGTGCTCACTTCATCCCGAACCACCTATACTCCAGCTCGTGGGTGTTTGTAACCGCTGACACAGGCAATTCACGATAAAGTGAGCACTGCATTAAGTTTTCTTTCAGCCGTTCTGCAGTTATCTTTACCATTATTTTTATGAAAACTTTTATGTAAGTAAAAACCACTGCAAACGTTTCAACACCTGCAAAAGTTAACATATATTATTAGCCCATTCATCTAATTAGTTGCATGTTTGCTGAGTGCCCAGTTTATAGTGAACAGCCTATAATGGAAAGAGTGTGGAGCCACAGCTAGCTCACGGCAATGACCCACGTCGTCACGCCCCGAGGGTTCCTGCACACTCTCTGTCCGCACAAACCTCCCCTCCCCAGCACACAGACACTTCCTGCCACGTCGCCACGGCCAGCTGCGTCCCTGCCGCGAGCCAAATACTTTTCGCCGCCGACCAGCACCACCAACCGTCTAACACTAATTACCCTAGCGACGTACGAGAGAGTTTAGGCCGAAAATGTGCGCTAATCCATCCACTACACAAGAAAGGGGATGAAACCAACATCAATAATTATAGAGGAATTAAGTATGATACCAGTTGCTTATTAAATTTTTTCCGAAGCCCTTCTCACTAGACTTGAGAAACAAAGAGACCATCCAATTGGTGATAGGTTACCGAAAAAGAAGATCTTGTACGGAAAAAATCCTTAATCTCAAAGTTATCCTACAAACGCGCAAAACCAGTCAAATAGTCATTACTTTTAAAGATATCAGAAAAGCATTATACTCTTTAGACCATCAAGCACATTTCAGTACTCGAGAAGAATTTCAAGTGGATAAAAAACCAAGGAAATTAATCAGACAAACATTATCTGTCATTACTTCAAAAGTTAAATTCCAACGCGAAATATCTGAGCCTTTTATTATCAACACCGGGGTCTGTCAAGGGGAAGGATTATCTCCGTTATTATTCAATCTCGTATTTGAGAAAGTAATCAGGACCTGGGAAAATGAAATTATATGAATAACCTTTGGCAGACTACTTAAAAGATAGAATCCACTTGCAATGTCTGGCCTTTGCTGATGACATAGCAATCCTCTCCAATAATAGGCAAGAAGCAATTAATTCCATTGAAAAATTACACCAAATTGCCATCAAGACGAGACTTCAGATCTCGTATGAGAAAAGTCAGTACATGGAAAGAGCCTCACGATACTTGATGGACAACCTATGATAACTAAATTCGGCAAAATCTTTCAAGTGAACTGTTTCAAATATTTGGGAGAAATTATTCAACCCTCTGGTTTAAACTGCTAAGCAAATAAAGAAATAATTTCAAAATTACAGAAATCTTACAGGATCACTTGGAACAGATATAATAAAAAATCAATATCTCGGAAAGCAAAACTTAGACACTATAATACAGTAATCAAACCGGAAGCATTATATGCATCAGAAACCTTAATCATTGGTGCGGACCTTTAACCAAGGACTCACAGAAACAAGATAGGAAAATTTTACGACAGTTTTTGGTCCAGTTTGTATAGAGGGAATATGGAGGAAAAAATAATCCCAGGTAATATATTAGCCTTCTGAAAAAATCTCTCACACTTTTCGGAATAGACGACTGACATTTTATGGACACATTATCACAATGAACAATAACAGACTAATTAAAATAATTCTCAACCTGGCCCTTTCATTAAAAATCTAAGAACAGTTGGCTTTGTGTAATTGAAACAGAGCTCCAGGAAATGAACATTTCAGAAGACATTGTACGGGATATGCCACCATAACTTAGACAGAAGAACGTAGGAAGCAGCTCAGCGAGAGGATGAAGAGATTTTGGAAGGAAAAGAAGGCCAACACATCAGCTAAACAGGTTCAGTAGAGCTCCTGAGTAGGGCATACCGATGTAAAAAAAATACTGTTGAGAGCTCGGGCAGGTGGACACCGCAGCTAAGCTATGCTAGATTTCTCGTTAAACGCAGGATAATGAGTGCTTGCACAGTTCGTTAGTCTAAAGTCTCATTATGTTTATGTGATATTCCTTGAAAATGTAAATCTATTTATAGACAGTTAGGTATTATGGAACTCATGGTAATTACACTCAGACAGCTATAATAACAAGGAAAGAGCTGATTTATCCTTGTTAGAAAATATTTTTGTCGAAAGGAAGTTTATGGGGGAGGGGAGGGTGAATTGTCCTGAGAGATGGGAGAAGGTAGTACTTCTAGTTCCTTTACATATTGTTGCACGCTGTGTCTCTGAGGGCTGGGTGGTTGGATGGAAGCTGTGTCGAAACACCTTATGGACTAGCCCATGATTCACAAGCTGGACGGCTACGTGGTGGTAGTCATGCCAGCTACATCATAGTGACCTGTGTCAACTGCGCCTTAACCCTACGAGTCCGGCCTACGAGGCTCAAGTCACGTGCGAAACATGATTTAATGTCTAATTTTAGACCCCTGTAATGCTGTGATTCCCAGACTGTTTCGCAGAGTATATAAGCGCCGAATCAACAGATTTTGGGAGAGTTCGCTATTGGTCGTTCTAGAGGAAGGTGTTATGCTTGTGGAGAGAGGACTGATGAAGATATATTGGTGACGTTAGAGTCAACTGTGAGGCTGCAGGCACTTACCTTCAGAGCAATATTAGGTGGGACAAGAGGACTGGTGCTGCGGGTCGACGGGCAACAAGAAGCTGCGCGACGGGAGTCGACCCGAAGACCTTAGGAGTGAAGACAGTGTTGCACCCGGGGTGCTGCGCAGCACACGGCGATTCATCACCACTTCGGACTGTTAAGGTTGTACATGGTCACTATTTGAGACTGCTGATTGGATATTTGACTGAATTTTTATTGTGATTTGTAGTCTTTAATTAATTGATGGTAGACATTATTTCGTGCTTTAATTGTCAAAGTTATTTAACTTTTTTGTGACGCAGTAGTATTTGTGTGAATAATTAAGGGTTTAGTGATAGTTATGGTTGTTTGCTATTTTGTGTATTTTTTTTTTAACTTTGTGAGCTAGTAAATCAATAACTTAATTCAAATCTTTTATTTCTAATTATAAGATCTCTATCCCAAAGAGCTCAAAATTGCCCACATGTAAATTTTTGCTAAGATTGTAACAATATTGTTCATTGCAAGGTTGCAGGTGTGTCTTCTCCGCGCATGTTGGTACGGCTAAATTTAGTGGCTGTTTTCCCAGAAGCCACCGTGTGGCCTCCACTGGTTACCTGATACGTTCGGACAAAAAAAAAAAAAAAGAAAAACATTTATTATTAACGTGGAAAATCCGCCGTCATCTTGGATCAATACAAATTTTGAGATAATCTATGTTCCCGATTTAATTTCGTTCATTTGGCTCATCAAAATACGTAGAATGTCACATTTTGGACACTTTTGAATACAAAATTAATAATAATAATTATTTATTATGCTTGAGGGTTTGCAGAAACAGAGTACGGTGAAATGTATACACCGTGTTTGTTACTTACACTGCTGTGCTTGCATTGACAGGTGGCAGAATGACACAATTTAACTGATACAAAAATTATCATGTCTTCGTGAGGGGATTTCTTGCTGTAGATACGTTTATACCGACTCTTTTGTTGTCCGTATTGGTGACTAGAGTTATTTGCGGGCTCCAGAGAGAAAGAGATAGAGAACAAGGAAACGTCCAGAGCCTATACTTGGTTGTACGTGCAATTTCCGTTAACGAACTATTACTGCGAACAAGAAGCGGCCGGCAGCTGTGGCGGAACAAATTGCCCCCCTGTCCCCCACCTCTCATCCTAACTGCTTGCCGTTTCGCGTGTTCGCCTGTCCCTTCTATAAAATTATAAGTTGCTAGCGAATTGGCGGGAAAATTGAGGAGAGGACGGGAGGGTTATGAAATGCCGCTGATGAGCAAACGCTTAACGCTTAAAAGTACCTGTCACGAGCTAGCCAAATTTGAGTTGAAGGGGTGGGGGGGGGAGGTGGAGAAGGGAAAGACGTTTATTAGCTGTATAATTACCAAACGGTAGAGAGTCCAGCAGTTACTGGCCTGCAACCTTACATTTAATGCTGAATTCTTTAATTGTAAATTGAAAGATTTATCGATGCCGATATGAGGGAATTCTAGGCAATAGTTATTGTGAACATTCTGACAAAAAAAAGTGTTATCTAGAATATCACTTCTTTAATTTTTCTCTGTTGTTTTTCAAAAATTCTGCAGATGTTAATTTACATTTTTAGCTATACCTTGTGTTCCGCACTCTTTTAAGGGCATTCAGATGTCAAAAACTGAAGAATTTAATGTTATATTTTTATGATTAGGCCCCCTACCTAACATTTTTGTACGTAAGACTACTTCTAACCTCTCTACAAACAATTTTCATCAATAAATTGTACCTCTAAAATCAATAGTTTGGCCAGTACCCGATATGAGTAGTGATTCTTAATATTTACCACTAAAATATAGAACTGTGTTTATTTATCAATTTAATGCGTTTGTAACAACACTCGAAGTTAACGTGATCATTGGGGGTTTTCAAAGGAAATAAAAACTATTAACTATTATTTTTGGTTGGTTTCCTAATTTGTAATTATGTGAATCGACAAAGCCGTATACAACACTTAAAAATACACATTTGGACAACTGAACTTCACGTATACACACGCCGTAATGAAACCACCATTAGGCTACATAATTACGAAAAAAAAAAAAAAAAAAAAAAAAACACACATTGGCGTTATACTGATATATGGGCTCGATATAGAGGTGTTCATGAGACAGAAGCCACCAGATAATAACAAAAACGTTCGGCTTATCTAACTTGGCCATTCATCATTCAAGCTGATATTTACGTCTACCACTTTCGAGATCTCTCAGCTTCTCTCGGGCTTCGTAATTTCTTTCGGGTTGCAATTTTTTACGTAGTGTTTTATATCAAACTAGGCTTTATTTTTTGCCCCTTTCGGTTTTAGTAGTGTATGTGCAATTTTCTCATCCGTTATGAATATGAATTTCTGTTTCTGCATTATACTCTTCGTATTTTTATTTTAATGCGTGAATTGTTTCAGTTATCACCACCACTATTTCAGACATTTTGTGTATTGTATGTAGGGATAAATTGTGTTGTTTTGTTCTCATTAGTTTTAAGTGTATATGTATTTTAATAATTTTTTATTTTTAATGTTAATGTATGGTTATGTTTCTAAAATAGTAAACAGATGTAATGGGTCCAGTGGAAGACAAGGCAAATATGCCGTAACTGCGCCTGAAAGCCGCAATAAATAAATAAAAATAAAATAAAAGTCATATAATTATTTACGTGACTTTCGTAATTCACTCACTACTTCCGTGACACATCATGGACAACCCTGAGTCAATAATAAATAAGTACCACGTGACATGCCCAGTCACAGAGTACCACTATGGCAGTGAGCGGACAAATACCGGCAGAGATACGCTGTGCATTGTTAAATGAACAGTTTTGAAAACCATATGCTCATTGATACTAATCAAATAACACATTTTTGTTGTCTCGGACGTTACATTTTAAGAACAGTGGGATTTATTCATTATGTTTACTATTGCTTACACTTCTATGTTTGTAATAGACAATGGTGGTTACAAATATACAAATTAGGATGGGAAAAAAATTACCAGAGCTTCAAAATGCTAATTTTGCCGTAAATATCGTATACGTGGATGAGTGTAAAGACGCATACTCGAAAGTCAAACTTGAAGGTAGAGTAGCAGCAAAAATTTCCCCATTCTCTTACTATAAAGTGTATGGTCACCAGGCGTTGGTGAGACGTTACCAAGAGAATGTTGAGTAGGGAGAGCAGGAAGATAGCATTTAGAAGAGAAACGACGGACTAGGCGCGTATGTGGCACAGGATGTGAGGAGCAGATTGCCGTCACAGGAGCACGCACTCGCAGTCTTATTGGCCCGTCACGCTCTTCACTTAACATGCACGGTTCCGCCATCTGTCGTGGTGAGGTGGCCCTGGGGCGCCTGTTTCCTACAACTTGTACGAGAGAATGCTCCTAGGCACCCATTTACACTGCTTTTGCAATAGTTGATTTGTTTTAGGGACTAAGAGAAAGAAGACGTTAAACCGTCTTTAAGTTTTGTTGAAGTGAAGATATTGTGGTCAGCGCTTAGCATCCATCAAGGTCTTTAGCGCTGGTGAGGGGGTGACATGATGTGAGTATAGAGCAGCACTGGAATGAATGGGCGTTGTGGAAAACGGGAGATCCCCGAGAAAACCCGCACGATTCCCACTTGCGAAAATCCAGAGACCGAACCCGCCGGGAATGGAACGCGGATCGCCTTGGTGGGACCACTCGGCCACTGTGACCCCTCTATCGCGTCAAAACAACCGCATACAGCAGGCGGAGGTGGCCGCCAGCTAACATCGTCTAGCGACGTGCAGAACTTCGACAGCCAGAGGTTTATTCTAAAACTGCTCAACCCGCGAGTGTGGTCGCTAGTTTTTTTTTTTTTTTTTTTTTTTATGTTTGAGACACGGAAACGAGGAAGGCGATAAGTCTAATATAACACGTCTCTAGACGCAAAGGACTAAACTAGCATACAGTATACTCGTAGAATGTGTTTCTCAATGAGACGTCAAGCGATTACGCCGTCATTTTATTTGTGGAAAGTGTGTGGTTAAGTCCAATGCAGGTTTCTATGATTTTGTTTTACTACTTGGGTTAATATTCTCTCAGCTACAGCAACGTGAAAAAGTAATTTTTAGCACTTTTCAGTAGTTGGAAAATCGTGTTTTTAATTGGCGGACGATACTTTTAAAACCACAGGGACACAGTTTGAATGTGTCTTGTAATAAATAAACGCATTTGAAACATTTTAATAGTTATACAAGAAAGAACAGTTTCAGTACTACGACAGTACGGCTCACGTGCCAGGTTCACTAACTTCACGAGTGTGTTATGTACAACATGCACACACATTTCAGATGTTTGAGAATGCTTTAAATGTAGTTATGTTGAAGCCGAAAATGTCGATTTTTTGCGGTCTTTTCTAGGTGTGAAAATTTTAGTGCAGAAAAAAAAGTATAGACGCGTCCAGCACTACTTTATATTTAATATTACGCCATAAGATAATATGGTCATTTCTTAAATGTCTCATAAGGTGGTTATATTATGTAACCTGATGGGGTAAGTTAGATTTGCTCAGTGATGTGACCAGTTCGATCACCAGGTTATATCTATAAAAGCCCGCAAGAAATTCATGGTCTCGTAGTTTATTGGACGCTTGAAAACTCTCCTTACGTTACTGTTTGAACGCCTAAAACTAATATTTTCCCTATCCAGTGTAATATTATGTTTTCTTATAATTACGTAAAGAGAAGCTAAATATTTCCACTTCTCAGGCGGCCATCTTTAATGTGTTGTAGCGAGTTGCGATTACTATTTTAATTACGGATCTAACTAATGCACATTACATTATTGTTTACTTACGAAAATAACACACTTCAAAATATGTCACCATAGATTAAAAATTTTACAAAGCTGATCAGAAACATGATGTTTCGGGCCCCTCAAAATTGCTAAAACATTTTTTTTTTTTTCAGATTACCGTATATGGGTTAATATAGCCTACTTACCGGATTCGAAATACACAAATATAGAAACATACGTTGGACTTGAAACCTCAGTTCCCACAGATAACATTATATGGTCACTTCTTTGAAGTCCTGTATAAAAAGAATAATAGTCGAGAACTGCACGCCGGTTGAGTGACTTGCACGTCAAGGTGATGCCGCAGTACATATGCTGGTCAGCGATACCCTTAGCGCACCATCGATTTTGTGTACCACACACAAACACAACTCATCTAGGGAGTCACCTGTTTTTTCTGCTTTCGCGATAGTTTTTTAAAGCCTAAACAAGAGCAGATATCAAAAATATGTGTGGCAGTTTTGTTTAATTTGGTTTCTACTATGTAGACTAATTTTTTAAATACAGGAAATACTATAGTTTTAGCTAATTACGTAATTAACTAGATTTTTGTTGGTTAATTTGTTAGTCGAAACAGTATAAAATCTTGTCATACTCTTGAGAAAGTAGCTGCCACGACAAAACGAATTTTAAACAAAACTGCCAAACATATTTAGAATATCTGCTCTTGTTAAAGCTAAAAAAAGATAATGATGATAAAACAGTAAACGCTGAACTGGTGTACATGTCTCTCGCCTACTACTCACCCCTGCGAGACATTCAGTGGTGACCCTAACATTCCATGACGTACTATTGAATATATGGGTGAATCGCACACGCTTATACCTTTAACAATATTTTACGCCAAGGTTTCACACTTAAAAAAGGACTACAAAGAAACCATTTTCACAATTTTCGGCAGCGTGAAAATAATTTTTTTTAGGGATAAATGCAGGGGCGTCATTTGGGGCTACAGGGGGGGGGGGTCAAATGCCCCCCCCTGGATTTAGAATTTTGTGTGTACAAATATATTTTTTATATTTTTTAATGTAAATAATGCTAACTTAAGAACATAAAACTGAAGTTTTATTGTTAAAGTATCTAATTTATTTAATTTATACATGCTTAATTAATAAAAAAGATGCAACAATGTCACTGTCGCCAGAAAATAAAATCTTGCCCCCCCCCCCCCCCCCTAGAAAAACCTGAAATGACGCCCCTGGATAAATGGAGAACCTGAAATGTGAAGTGGGTATATATACGCGCGTGACGTTTTCTACATGATATTCCTAAGCCGACATCACTTAAGCACCCTGAGCAGTTATCGAACAATCCTGTAACGGCCGAAGGCCTGCACTCCGTCCAGCGGCTTGGGCCGGCGGCCACCGCAATAACTTTTGTTTTAAAATAATTTTGGTAAAAGTGGTAATGTTGAGGCATAGAAGATATTTGTGATAATTTTTGGAAATCATTATAGTGTTATATGTTCATCTTGAAAGTTAACATATTTAATTAAAGATTCCATTATTATTTATGTCAAGCAGTTTATCAAGAATATATCCTATGTTTTGTCAACGAGAAAATGTTTTATAATACAACTTGAATACATGTTACGGCTGTAAACAAACGTATGTGAATGTTAGGAACAACTCCAGAAGGTGGAAATGATGCAAGTCATGTTGTTTCTCCACGTCGATGAACAGACGTGGAACGACTTATCTCGGCCATCAGCAATGTTCAGTCTGCTGGCAAGACGGAGGGAACTATAATAGACCAGTATTGCCTCACTCCATCCTGTTAGAGGGACGTAGCTTTGTTCCTGCGGTGTTGTAGTGCGTGAAAACATCCTACACACGAACCTTACAGCAGTTGGCCAGCCTTCCACGCGACTGTTAGGATGCACTGCTGCCAACCGTCTAACAGCGTGCTGAGCTGGGATGGGAAATATTAAAAATGTATGTGTAAGCTGTTAACTGTAATTTTTTAAAAGTATAATGACAATTTTGGAAATAAATATTTGATATAAACTTGGAAGTTGACTTTGATAAAAATGTTATAATAAGAAACATGGGAAAAAAGTTATCATTTCAAGAAAAAGAGTAACATTAACTCAAGTACTAATAACTAAGGTAAGGAAGATAAACTGGGCGCCCTTAATTTAAGTCAGGAGAGAGGAAACGATTTTTTTTATTGTGATTTTATACAGGTGATGCAAAATTGCATGTAAATATTTTTGCGGAACAATGCTCACATCTAGAGGAATAAATAAATATTTTATATGAAATTTATGTGATAAAGTATAAATGTTCGAAAATGCACCGTTACTGTACTACAGATGACGTGACGTACAAATACAAAGCGCGCGGACTGAATCATGTTGGAAAGCCACTTCATACAAACGGTACATCCAGTCAAATACGACTCACCTAACACGTAGCTGTCAATAATTAGAGGCCGGAAAAATTCGCGGGTTCACTGAGCTGCAGGCTAGCCTCCAAGAATAGCCTATATATGAAATCGTGCAGACAGCAGCTGTTTATTAGCTGCTCGCTGACACAGTGAAATAGGCCTGTATTAAGGCAATTAAATTAAATTTTTTTTTAACAAAATATTTTGAAAAAATTTTAGACTGTGTACAGTCATGCGATAAACAATTTTGCCAGAGCGTTTTTTTAAATAATGCACTGTTTGCTAGCAAAAAAATATTTTACTTAATTTTGGCTTATTTTGACAACAAAATATGTGCTATTTCAGGGAAAAAATCTAAAAATCTGTTCGGTGCATTGTGCCAGAAAAATTCAGATACAAACGATGATATATAAGTGTTAAAACTGCCAGAACGAATTTTTGATACACGTATTAATTTGCGTTAAAAAATATTTTCGAAGCCACTGCTAAACTAAAGGGCGAGACCTTAAGTTACCGATTTACTATTGGCTCCAAGAAGTGTCGAGTTAGTCAACGGCAAATTGTGAACGTGACAGAGACCTATAGTTTCTGGAACTCTAGCTTGGGCCAAAAAGAAAACGCGAAATGTTTAGGTTTACATCAATAATAGCTGTGATGGCATTCCGCAGTATCATGATCCCGCCCAAGAGCTTTGCATTGTACTATCATGCTGTGAAGTGTTGCGCATAAACAGTGCATTTTCGAACCTATGTCCATATGACATTTTTTGTTCCTATGTGACGATTTTTCCCCCAAAATACTAACACACAATTTTGCAACCTCCTGTATACTATTCACGGTAAAGTGAGCACTTTCTAATACCATCCTATCAACAATAATACAAAATAATGTATTTTGCTGAGGTCTCAGACGATGGCTTTTAAGTACAGTAATGTGAAATGATAACATTGTGTTTAATGCCTACACTACTATGTTTATTTTAGCACGTAGAGGACAGAATAATTATTTGAAACGGAAAATAATAACAGAGGCTCCAAAAGTGTTCATCTTTCACTTGAATAGACTATACATAGGAACCCTTTTTTACTATTGGTCAGCAGTTTATTTGACACTTTCCAAATGACTCTGAGTCAATTAAGAAATCAGTAACAAACTTCACACATACTCATGAGGAATTTTAAAAAACTTACGAGAGTAGCATAGGTAAGACAAAATATCACGTTAATATGCTCAAGTGAAGTTTATCCGTCACCAAATGCTCATTTGACAGCTTCTCAATAACTTCTCACTTCTGCTCGAGTTCTAAACTTCTGTAACGCAACTTAAATCAAATATATTAGATGCATTCGATCCTCGGCGAGTTTTCTCGGAGATATCCCGTTTCCAACGCCTTTTCCACTGTAGGATCTCATTCCATGTCGTCCTTCAGGACAAGCAGATGTATAAGATACCCTGACCCTCGGGTATCATCCGCACACGGTATTTTTATTTAATTAGTTATTTATTTGCTAAGCTTATCCAAATTGTAATTCGTATAGAAGAAGCATTGTTTATATGTGAATATAAACTGTGGATGTTACTATAGATGTTAATTATCATGCCTAGGGAGTTTGAGGTCGCAGAACTGCGTTCGAAAGTAGACTACGACAAACATACCTGAGAATATAAACACTTCTTATTTATATACGCGACATTGTTATACGTACAGCTTCTTATGTTTGCAGTTTACAACCTTTAAGCATCGTTTCCTTGAAATAGATAATAAACTATAAAAACAACTCATAACTCATCAGTTGTAGCTTGACTTTACCCATATGCTTGTTGTTCTTATGAAGTACGATGGAAACACCAGATAGTCACAAAATCATTAGTCTACCTTGTTAAGGATATTTGCAACAGTTGTCTGTATCACGATCTTTAAAGTGTAATCTAAGAAATATTAATACCCCATATTTTTTGTTCAGTATTTCGACAAAAATATATGTGAGTCAGCCTTGTTAAATAACCATTAATTTTACGACAACAACTTTCAGAGAAGCAATTAAATTAAGTAAGGGGAAATATATTTAAGCACTATTAAGGGCTGATATAAAGAATAGATCAGCGCCTGAATGAGGGGACGGGGAAAACGAGAGATCTCCGTGAAAATCTAGACCTCATCCTGCTTTTATCCCATGTACGACCCCGTTGGGAATCGAACCCAGATCGTGGGAGGTGAGTGTCATAGCCACTGCGCCATCTACTGTCCCAAGTAATTAAGTTTTCTTTATATATTCGAGTTCATATTTATTTGACTTAGGCACTGTTTATTTTCAGATTTGCTTCATCAACCTAGAGGTCAAGAAGAGGGAGAAGTAGGACAATTTTTGACGGTAAGTCTTTAAAGTGAAATTTTAATTTTTTTCGTATCATTATGCAATAACTCTAGAGTGAAAAAAAAATGCTTTATGTTGGACGAATACATCATTAGAGGCGGTACCTACACGACAGACAGTATTCAAGTTACAAAATTGAAATAGTATTTTCATGCTGCCAAGAAGTTTTTATGAGTCATTGTGTGTCAGTGTTGTTCATCATAACACCAGTTTTAATTTTTATGCTATTAGAAGTAATATAACATAATACGGGGAAAATTTCATGTTGTAGTATTTAAAAAAAACCTTCTATTTGTGTAACAAATACTGATATTACAAATTTTAACATTTACACAAAATCCATTACTTTTAAAACACTACAATAAAATAATTTATTTCGCATTTTCGTGCACATGACAACGCTTCGAAAGAAGTTCCGCTATACGCGTAATGTACAAGTGTTTCACGAGAGCAGTTACCAGCCCACTCCTAGCACACACATGCAGACGCTCGCACACGGACACACACAAGAATAATTCATTTTATCATATGGAGCAAGAGTATCATACGTGTGGATTCAACTGTCTTGCAGAAGTAAATGTGTTGATACCAGACCCCTTATATTCAGTTGACCATCGCAATTGTGGGTAAATAACCCCAATAAAATATCCCAGGAATTGCGCAGATTATCATTTTAACCGTGTGTGTGTGAGAGATAATTTGGTCAGCGCTTGTCATCGAAGTCTTTAGCGCTGGTGGTGGGGGGGGGGTGACATGACGTGAGAATGGAGCAGCGCCTGAATGAAGGGGCGGGAAAAAACTGGAGACCCCGAGAAAACCCACCGACCAGCGGCATCGTCCGGTACGATTGACACATGCGAAAATCCGGGGACCGACCCCGCCGGGAATCAATCCCGGATCCGCCTTGGTGATAAGGCGAATGGTCTGACCTCTCGGCCACCGCGGCCCCGCACGCGCGTGTGCGTGTGTGTGTGTGTGAGGGGGGTAAATATTTGCTGTAAAGAATGTCGGAAGTAAGCCCTGTGTGACGGAACTCCTCGTAAATCTGCCAATATTGTTGTTAACAATTAATTAACATCTTTTGAAGACCAATTTGCCAAGAATATTACGAAATATTATTTTAATAAATTACGTTTTTAAAACGGACTAAAAGGTGTGAACTAATTTATTCTGTGAAAATACTCGTGATATTTCAACGGAAAAACGTGGGGGGGGGGGATACAATATATAATAACGAGTGTAGAGAGATGCTGTTCAGAAAACTCACAGAACAGTTCTTGTCACTTGCAGTGCAATACAATTGTTAGTGACTTGGGCAAACTATATTCACGCAACTACTCTCCTGCATGCGTTCCACGATATTAGTTTTAAATCCTACACGTATTTCATAGGCGAGATTATTTTATGCTTTTTAGTCAGTATAAAAATGTGACACGTTATTTTTTATTTAAACAATTAATTTATGCTTTTTTAATCTTGCAGAAATTAGAATATTACGTATTTTATCTAAATGAAAATATTATCGAACGTTTTTGCCATTTTGAGTTATGTTAAAAGTTTCAAGTCTCCAATTCATCTGGAAATTAGTTTAACATGGTAATTACAAAATTAACAACTATTTCTACAAAACTTTTTATATTGTATTTCCATCCAATTCTGAGCTATAACTAAAGTTTCAAGTTTATAGCTGATCGGGAAGTTAGTTTAAAATTGATAGCTAAATTTGTACAGAACAGACAAACAGACAAGAAAGTCGCACTGTCATCCACTTTAGAGCTATGTTAAGGAGTCTAGCTCATTGTTGCCAAACAGACAAACAAACATACAAGAAAGTGAGTTAATGAAAATATGGTAAAACGTGTTTCAGTTACCTCCGATATATAATTTTCAGTATTGTGCTCGTTACTGACACTAACATGTTAAAACAGCAAGTGTCGAAAAAAAAATTTCTGAAAAGGTGAGAAAAATAACCAAGGGCATCAAAAGTGTTTAATCTACCGTGGATCGCATATACAAAACATTAACATAAGAGGTATTTGAGGCCAACCAGAATCTTGGCGACGTATTACAGTACCGAGAGAGTTTGCGTAACGGTAACACAGTACATTCGCATTCAGCAGGACCTGTGTTCGAATCCCAGCTCCATACATCCTGATTTCGGATTTTCAGGGTTTCCCGAAATTGTACCTAACGCTACTAAGTAAAGACCATGGTCGATTCCGTTCCTAGTACCTGCCAATGTTTCTGTTTAAGGCCGTCTCTTTTGATCTCGTTGTTGACAAGACGTACAGCCCACTTTAGTTTTTTTTTTCGTCAGAATGAAGAAGTCTTGGTACAGTGCATCGGAATTGTGGCACAGGTCGTTCGGGATAAAATGAACACCAAAGATTTAACAATTGAAGGAAAAAATCGCTAACCATCACTGCATGTAATTCAACATTAACATTAGTTACTTTACTCGTATGGTTGGCATCGAATTGTCGAACATAGTTCGGTTTGTAATTTCCAACTTAAAAGTCACAATACTGAAATAAAATTTACAGAACTCTACATGTTTATGTTTTATATAATTAACCATTTTTATCAAAATTATATTGGTTCCTACAGACTGCACAATTTATCATGCACGCGCAAACATCAAGTGACGTGTCCAGAGAGGTTAAGACATTTCCCGTCGTTAGGCTTTACGCGCGGAAAGATACTAATTAGCTGAACATATAAATTTTTCAGGGTTTTTTTTAGTGTTGACTTTATCCCGAACCGCCTATACGAGTGTGGGTTCGAGGCGCCGGACCTTGCAGGTCGATGGCCGCAGACAGCAATGGGCCAACTCCGCTCTCTGCCCCGACTGCGTGGGAGCGCGAGGTCAGATGCCTGTTCCCTGGGTAGGGAGAGGTACGAGGGGGATCGTTCGCCCCCTCACAGTCTTAACAAGGAGGCTTCGCCGAGAGAAAAACAACGCCAGTTTTATTGTGGACTCTGAACTGTAATGCCGAAGACCTTAGGATCATTATACGCGCGCGTTACCTTGGCGTATTTGAACATAAAAGTTTTTTTGAGATATGCTGTATACGTTTTTTTTTTCTTTTGCGTGTGTGTGTCTATACACATATTAAATTTTTGGCCTAAGTACACTACTTTAGCAAAAATTAAAGAAATCGGGTGTAGTGTAAATACGTATCAATAACCAGTAAAATAATGCAATTTCACATACACACTGTATTTTCAATTTACCTTACACACACACACACACACACACACACACACACACACACACACATATATATATATATATATATATATATATATATATATATATATATATATATGGGGTGCCACACATGGAAACAAGGACATTTATTCAAGCTACAGGCATTACAGTATTTATTTATTTTTCTTGCTTAATATAAATACAATTTTTTCATTATTTGTATATGAAAAAGTGTAATGTGACAGTCGTTTCGGAGTGAGTCAGATTGATTGCACTGTTTTGGTCGACCCGGATTTTAGCATGTGGGTATCCTGCCGGATGATGCAGGTTTTTATCAGGGATATCCATTCACTTGCGCCCTTCCATTCCGACGCTGTTCCATCCTCATGACCCCATTGTACCTCTCAGCAGTGACATTCGCTGATAACCAAGCTTTTGGACACTGACCACTGTTTCCTTACTTCGCTTTACTTCCTACTATGTTCACGTTATAGGCTGTCCGCTATATACTGAGCACTCAGCACAACTTGTAATTAATTATAAACATTTTTTATTGAGACGGTATATCTTAACTCTTGAGAGTGTTCAAGCGTTTACACTGGTTTTTAGTTCCATGGAAGTTTCCATATTAAATATAGTAAAGATGGCTGCAAAATGGCCGAAAGAAAACTTAATGTAGTGCTCACTTTATCGTGAACGGCCTATATTAATATTTTCTTACTGGTTACTTTTAAAGTTTAGACAGTGGCGAAGAGAATTTGGGGGGGGGGGGGGGG